>VRLP01000989.1:0-159435 GCA_009660295.1 Lophius piscatorius | reverse complement strand
GTTCACGCAGTGAAACAGTCTATGTTCACGCAGTGAAACAGTCCAGATTTATTTTCCCTTTGAGTTTCCACAGCAAACATTCTTCGAATTAAATTCACAAGTCTTGATCTTTGATCTCTCCCTTACGTGGAAACGGGCTGAGGGTAAATGTGCAAATGCGTGAGCGCCGCCACAACTGTGTCATGTTGACTCAGCTGGAAGAATCCGTCCCTGATGTGGTCACCCTAAGGGATTAGTCGGGTTTGGCTGCGCGGCTTCCTTGATGTGGATCGTTCTCACCGTAGACGGTGGCCATTCAAGGTGCCGCACCTGGCATCAATTCCAGCGCACAAAAAACAGCGAGGCTACATGAAAGTGTAGTGGGCGGAGGAACGTGGGGATAAAAGGACAACAGAGAGAATGAAGAGTTTGGTACGGACGGCATTGTTAGACAACCTAAAGGTGTAATTACCAAACTGTTCCCCGTTGTCCATCCCAGGGGACAATGAGAACAAACCCAGGGATTACCTTCTGAGCTTTGTAATACTATCTGTTATGACAAGTTCTACTCCACTGACCCAGATGGGTTCCAAATCCGGAAAGGTTTGGATTTACGTAACACCCCTGTTTAATACCATTTGTGTTAGCTTTGCAGCCAAGTGTCTCCAACTCCTGTGTGACTCCACAGGTCCTCCCCGTTAATGACGGAGAAATGGGAAACACATGTACAGTAAACTGTAAGCGTGATTAGCAGGAAGCACGACGTGAGTCACTCAGGAGCCGGGAAAATGGTTTCACATCAGATGTCCAGCCGCGGAGGTCGCCGCGTACTCATCCTGTCGCTCTCTAATAGTTCAGTAGAAAAAAATCATCGGGGAGGAAAACAGCCCAGTGAACCCGGTCGGACCGCCATAGTGTACAGCAGCAGATGAGATTAACCCCCAGGAGGCCCCTCTGGTCAGGAAGGAGCCAAATGTTGATGAGGGTCACAGCAGGGGTCGCCCTCAGTTGACCAGTAGCTGTTACTCATTCAGCTGTGAGAGGAAGTTTTATTCAGGGGCCGCATGCTGGAGTGTTTCTGAGCCGGTCATGTGATAATAAGCTGGAAACTTCTCAAGAAGTTTTCACTGTGTGAACCTGGACTGTTTCACTGTGTGAACCTGGACTGTTTCACTGTGTGAACCTGGACTGTTTCACTGTGTGAACCTGGACTGTTTCACTGTGTGAACCTGGACTGTTTCACTGCGTGAACCTGGACTGTTTGACTAACCCTTGCCATGTTGCGACGGCTACACATTGGTATGAATGTTAGGAGCAGTAGAAAGAGAAGTAATAGTATTATTGTATTTTTGGTGTTGGAGACTTCATTGTCACAGTTACAGATTGAATGTTAAATATCTTTTACGAGAATTATTGGAAATGTCTTGTGAAAAACTTTCACAAAAACAAAACATTTTTGATATGACTCATGGTAGTCAAACAGAAGAGGATGCACCCGCAGAGAATGATTGCATGTCCTTTTACCCAGGAGGTTGAAGAAAAGTTGATGATGATTGTGAAAATACCAGCAGCTGTAGCTGTGGAGGTCCAATGATTGGAAGGTCGGTGTTTCTGTCCCCGGCCTCTGCAGGAGAAAGGAAGCAAAGCAACTGAACCTCAAGTTCAATCAGAGAAAACAAAGAACAAAGAAAAGATGATGGGTCATAATTATTCTATTAAAAAAGTCTATGGCAGCACTACTGCTGAATATTGGTGGTGGCGGCTGATGACTCTGCAGAGGCTGATGAATGAGGTTGATGGATCTACGAGGTCTAGGTAGAGATGGGGAGGTGGAGGGCGCTCGAACCAGCAGCATGAATGTTTTGGACTGAGCATGTGTGAAAGGTGAGAATAATAAAGGTACGAGAAGTTCTGTGGTCCGAGTGTGCAAGAAGATAGTCTTACTGATTTTCAAAAGATTTCCATTTGCTGCCAATAGCTGCTCTATTGGTGTATGAATAGCCTCTTCCAATGGTGTGTGTGTGTGTGTGTTTGTGTGTGTGTGTGTGTGTGTAGATCTTTTTTCTCTAGCTATTAACTGAATTGCATTTTCCCCTTTTTGTTTTCCAGACCCAAACTGTGCCCCAAAAGAACCAGCCCATGTGCATCCAGCAACTCCGAGGTACAGACACCAGTGTCTTCCAAGGACATGTTCCAACATCCACACGCATTTCCATACTCAGTAAAAAGAATATTCACTGATCAGCCATAACATTATAACCACTGACAAGTGAAGTCAGCGCAAAATTGATGCTCCCGCTAACATGGTTACCTGTCAGTGGGTGGGACATATCAGGCGGCGGGGGAACGTTTAATGAGGAAGGACAGTTGGTGAGTCATAGATCTGGGGGGTCATGGATGCATGTGGTGAGAGGCCACCTTGTCCGATCCCACAGAGGAACCAGCGTTGAACAGAGTGTTGAAATGGTTAATGCTGGTTCCGGTAGAAAGGTATGAGAACGCGGTGCAAATCAGTTTTCTGCATGGCGGGCACAGAGAAGCCGTGATGGCGGCACGCTAAAAACCACTTGACCAGAGAGGAGAAGAAAACGATATGCGTAGGTTTTCTGCTTGAATTTCCATTTGGGTTTGAATACCATGAGTCGTCTCAGAAATATATGGACTATTTGCAGGATATGCAATTTAAAAAAAAAAAAAAACATTTTAAAGATGGAAGTCGGTGCATGAATAGCAAAAGCTGTCATGTGTCTTTGCTCGTGTTTCAGGAGACAGAGGGGGTCCAGAACACCGGCGCCGGGGTCAGTGAGCTGCAGCTGATGGCTGAGAATCAGAATAACCTTGAAGCGACTGCAGAGCAGGACAACAACAACGACGACGACAGCCCACCTCGCACAGGTTGGGTAGACACACACACACACACACACACACACACACACACACACACAGTAAGACAACAACGTCGATTTGTTTTCTCAAATCTGATCTTGATGTCTTGACTGTTGGCACTCATCCTTCTGATGCATAAATCTGATCCGGATGGAACTGATCTGTGCCGTGAACCCACATTTAATACAAACATGCTGATGAACATCAGAAAATGTCATCGGGATGGTCGCGCTGGGCGAGTAATCAAAACAAGAATGCCGTCTCATTTCTGAAGTGCAACGATTCTGCAGCATTTTAACTCGTGACATAAAACTGCTGCAGAGCGAGCGCCTCTACTTTTCTCCTCATAAGGTAAAAGAAGAGCCGTTCATTGAACTCGGAGCGCAGCTTGTGTTTGAACTTATGGGTGTTGTAGTTTGTTTGAAATACTTTTAAGTAATAGAGTAACAGACTCGTTCAATTTTTACAGTTTTAAAAAAAATTGAAATTCTTCCACAATTCGATTTATTTTATTTATTTAAATTTTCTACCAACGTAGTGCCTAAGCTAAGCTAAGCGGGCTAGCTTAGTAATGTATACCAGAGGTCTCCTTATTGTGGTTCTGGGGCTTAGAAGCCGAAGAGCTAATATTTTATAGCACAGTTGGGTTCAACAAAATAAAAAAATAAAAATCATGGCGAGAATGGTGATAGCAATTCTAGGCACAAAAATCCCGGTTCTTTTTTCAGCCAGAATCGTGCTATCGTTAGCGTTAGCCCTCCTCTCCTTTGTCCATTTTTCCTGGTTTCAACACATCACCTTCAAAGTAAAAAGATTCGCTCGCTGCATAATGTCTGTGACCGGCGCCATCGCAAAAGATTACCCTTGTTATTCACTTCAACTGTGAGTGGTTATAATGTTGCGGCTGATCGGGGGAAAAAACAAAATTGGGTATGAGGCACTTTCTGGGGGCTCTGAATTTGTCTGCAGGGAAAGAAAAAATTACATTAGACTAGAAGACTTCTCTCCCGGTGGGACTGAAACCCGCCTGAGAGATTTGTGGGTCAACAGGGTTAGTAAAGTCCTACTCTGTGTGTGTGTGTGTGTGTGTGTGTGTGCGCTCCAGTCACGGTGTCATGAGTTCACTCCAAAACAAAACAGCTTATAAACAGAAGGAGTTGCGATGAAACCCACGCGTCTCTCTGTTTCATGGAAGCTGTGTAATTGCGGTAAAACATCGTAAACTGCATAAACGCTGCTTTGCTTGACGTCACGGTTCCAACTCATTTATTAGTCGTACGGTTGATTGTTTACAATGTTTCTTTCCCGTATGTAGTCAGCGTTGGCGGCGACACTTCCCAGAATGCAGAGGTGGACCTCTCCTGCAGCGGTCTGACAGAACTCGACCTCGGAGCGGACGAGGTGTTCATCGTGTCTTCAGCCCCGAGTCCGAGCCGACTCCCCCTCTCAGCTCTCACGGTAAGACCCGGCTTCACGCCGGGGCTCAATCCGCCAAGGAGGTTCTGTTTACACTCCACTGTTGTTTGTCAGTTTGTTTGTATATTTGTATGTTTGTGAGGGTTAGGGAAAAACCGCAAGACAGATTTCAGGAATTTTTGTCATATCCGTTACGTAAAATAAAAATAATAAGCTGTTCGGAGTAACGACGTCACGATGTGGTTTTGATTCTTTTGATGTTTCTTTTGGGGGTCGGAGCTTGGGGCTCAGTTTCAAGAGTTACTTAGATCCATTTGATGTTCCTTTGGAGCTGGGGGCTCAGTGGGCTTAACAGAGACGCAGAAGTGGAACGTGCAGAAGACGAGCGGCTACAGCGTATTCAAGAGAGAGTTTGTTGGTGTTGTCGGTAGATTTAGTGGCTGGCAATATGTCGGCCATAAATGGAGGAATCTGCAGGAATTTGTGCGTTACCTTGGGTTCTGTTGCTCGTTGGCGGAGGATTGCGCTCTCCAGTCCTTTTTCCTAATGTTACAGATGTGGAGAACGCATGAAAGGAGATGACCCGGATGGAGGTTTCCAGCATTTATTTGTTCCATGTCTATGTACCTCTACTCCAAGACAAACTTAGATCACAATAACATTACAACCACCTGTCAGAACCGCCTGTCAAGGCAAAGTAAAAACTGCTCCGACCCATCGGGGCATGAACTCCATCAGACCTCTGAAGGTGTGCTGTGGTGTCTGGCACTAACATTTTAGCTGCACATCCTTTAAATCATCCAGGTTGTGAGTTGAGGCCTCCATGGATCAGACTTGTCCGTCCGGCTCTTCCCACAGATGCTGGATTGGACTGAGATCGAAAGAATTGGGAGGCAAAGCAGCAGCAGCAGCAGCATCATCATCATCATCAGCACTTTGCACTAGTTGTTGTGTCCCTCAAACCTGTCCTGCACCATTTTTCAGCACTCGAATCGGTCGGCTGCTATGTATCTCCATATGAGGCATGCTGCCGTGTCACTACCGGTTCTGACTCCTTTCTGTCAGAACCAGCATGAACCTCTTCAGCAATTTGTGCTACAGTAACTCTTCGTCGGAATTGGGCGACACGGACCAACCCTCATGATCCCATGAACCTGTCACTGGTTCCCCAGTTGTCCTTCCTTAGACCACTTCACCACTGCAGACCAGGAACGACCCAACAAGTCCTGCAGTTCTGGAGATGCGCTGACCCAGTTGTCCAACCATGCATAAGACTGGCCCCGACTTGCAGCAGTTCAGTTTTATCCGAACAAAGCTACACAGTGGACAATGAAGCCGTCTATTTTATGCCAAGGCCAAACTCTGGGTTGTTGATCTCTGCACTTCGGGGAAACGATCCCTGAACCGACGAACATCAGAGGTGACAGGGCATTCAGCACTTTTAATTGGCCCAGTGTTCCTAATAAGGCTGACACCATTATTGGCGTGGTACAGTCCCAGGACTATGAGGGCCATGTAGACATTAATGGGAAATGGGGATAATTAAGAAGAAGGGAGGTTGAGGAAGAATCAACAGTTCGACCAAACGATTTTTTTCCCCCCTCTGCTCCCTTTTGTCTCCTTGTGGAATAAGTGTTGGCATAAAACAGCCTGGCAGCTTTTTGAAGGACTGGCAAGCTTTTCTGTAGCGTAGGCTAATGGAGTTTTATCTACAGAGCCAGATTCCCAGCTCCAATTGTGTGTTTGTGTGTGTGTGTGTGTGTGTGTTTGTTTGTGTGTGTCAGTGTGTGTGGTCTGCCTGTGTGTGTGTGTGTGTCCCCGATGCAGAAGTCCATGTAAATAAAGTTTGAGAGATGCTATTGTCGCTAACGATGGCAAAGGTCACTGATAACTGCCAAATTGAACGTCTCATTGTCATTGGCCGAGCTGAGCACAGCATTTCCATTACAGACACCCCAATAGTGTTAGCCGTAAAACTAAAAACTACCTGCAACAAGTCCTGCTGGTCCGGAGATGCTCAGACCTAGTCGCCTAGCCGACACAATCTCTCAAACTTCATTCATCGTTCTTCAATCATTGTTGAATCTTCTAAAAGGCTGAAGACCCTTCTCACATCGTAGAGCGTGGGGGTCTGGCGTTTGACCTCCTGTGAGGTGGCTAATAGACTGAGAGTCGTTAGGTCACGAGTATAGTTGACCGTAGTTGTCTTTTAGGGTGGTTGGGGACACAAAGGTTCTGATTGTCTGCTGGAGTCGTTAGCGGTACGTGATTCAGAGTGTGAAGGATGGCGAATCTGTCTGGGGAGAGACTTTAAGTCTATTGTCCTCTTCCCTCTGTGTGTGGTAGTCATTGTTATCTTCAAATGAGGGTCCCCGGTCCTTCGGATGCTGTTGGACTTTCTTAATGAGCTGGAACTCCTCTCCTCACTGCTTTGAACTACATTTGGGGTGTTTTGTCCTCAGGTTGAACCAGTTTTTCTTTGAGGGTCTTTCTGTGTTTGGAGTTTGGAGAAGATCTTACTCAGAAGCTCCGGCCACATACGGAATGACCTGCCCTTGTTTGCCTCCGTGATGGATGTAGCGTTGTTCTTCTGAGGTTTCTTTGTTGTTGTCCTTCCTTATACCTCTTTTTGTACGTACTAAAAAGTAGTACGCTGCAGACTGGACCGTTTAATAAAGTCGCTCAGGTCCTTATTCTTGCCCATTTTTCCGGCTTCTAAAACGTCCACCTGCTTATTAAATATCCAGCTACTGACAGGTGCTATGGTAACGTAATAGTCACCGGACTTATCACTGTGTATCGACAGTATAAAGCCTTTTTTTCCTCTTCTTTCAACGTCGGACCCAATCTTCAAATAAAGTAAAGAAAATCTGGGCCAAGATAGATTATTTTCTGGGGAGTAGGTCAAGCAATCTTTCGGGTCTCTGATCCCTCCTGTGGGACCACGTTTTGTGAGCGACTGTGTTGGCTGGCTTATTTCACACTCCATGTGTTGAAACTTATAGTTTCCATTGTGTTCCCGGAGCTTTCGCAAGCAAAAGAACAATTTATTTAAAGCTCTGACTAATTCTTGTCTAGACAAAGCTAGCTGCTAGTGACTCTATGAAAAGGATTATCTGGGCTCGTTCTGTCTTTTCAGGCCGCCCATGAACCCCCCCCTCCCATGATCAACAGCAGCTGACCGATCAGGAAGGATAATGTGGCCTTGGCACATCTAACCTGTCAATCACAATTAGTCTCTCACGGTTCTTTAAGCAAATATGCAAATCTTCGATACAGTAAAGTGTGAACTGTCATGTGTCATTCGCCGCTAGTGTGACTGATGTCATTCTGAGGGGGCCATGCTTTTTTCTTTTTTTTTTCTTGACAGCTTTAATATTCTTAATAAATGAATGATTGAGGTTGGTTCAGCCCGGCTGGCTGCGTGACTGCGTGTGTCTCATTAGTCCATTAATGTAGCTCAAATCGCAGCCTTTATGCTGAAATTCAAATTATAGGAGTAAATTAAACTCTTTTAACTAGTCCACTGGCCACCAGTCGATTTTATACTATCGCTGCTGCTTCTATCAGGAAAGACTGATCAGAGGAACCATTCAGAACCTGTCCTTCGCCGTCGTACCCGACAGCAAGGGCGTAGCCAAAAAGCGCCCAGTCCCCCGCAATGTATAAGCAATCCCCCTGATATTAAATGTGAAGTTATGTCCGAAAAACTGTGTTTTTCATTTTAAAAGCTCCTCTTAGTGAGTAACTGAAACTGTGGCCTCTGTGGTTCAGATCCCTGAATAAGACAGATGTACCGTAATCAGTACCACAACGAGGAAAACGTTCAGTGTCACAATAAAGTGTGGGATATTGTGGAAACATCATTGATGCAGATCCTTCGCGTTTGACGCGATAACAAAAAAATGATTTTATGGATCATGTCAAATATTATACCCACATAGGCCTTAGTTTAAGGAAGAACTGGATTGATTATGCGAGGGATTGGTCGCAAATTTTGACCCCAGGGGGAGCTTTATTGCTAAAATTCATATTTTACTCCTTTTGGGGAGTATTTACCAAAAAAACTGTAGAAATAACAACGTTTGATTCAGAATAATGTTTAGGAAGTTAACTTTCGGTGTCACAATAAAGTGTGGGATATTATGGAATCATCACCTCCGCCGCGGATCCTTCAGGTTAACGCGATAACTTAATCATTGTCAAATTTAATACTAACATAGAGCTTAGTGCGAGGAAGAACTGGAGCGATTTGAGGTAAGATTAGTCCAATGTTCCCAGCACTAGGTGGAAATTAATCACCAAAAGTTTTAAGCCATGATTTTTCATCTGTTTGTCGGATTCAGTCCAAATTTGGGGAATATAAACGGACTCGCGGAGATCTATCTTGTATTTATCTTGTTTTACTTTAATAGGTTATATTTTATTATATCACTTGGCGGAGCTTCTTTCACGGAAAAACACTTGATTGATTTTACCTTGATTGACTTAATGAGTCTGTGCTGTGAAAAAGTATTTGACACCAACTTGGTTCTTCTATCTTAATGTGTTTTTTATTGACCCGTAACAGTTCCCCAATACTTAAGTATTTTACCCCCTAAGAAATTAACTCCATAAATCTACCAAACTACATCACTTGATCTACAAACAGAGACGACTAGGAACAAAAGTGAACCTCCAAGAGAACCGTGAAAGCTCATTCAGGAAGTCACAAAGGATCCAAATAAAACCTCAAAGGAAATCTCACCTCAATATAGGTCAAAGTTCGTGACTCAACCATCCTATAGCCACTGGACTAAAATGACATCCGTGGGAGAAGGGTGAGGAACAAGCCTCAAAGAACGACCAGGACCAGGTTGACTTGACATGAATTCTGTTTTTTAATAGACAAACTCAGAAGAAAGTTCAGGCTCGTCTGAATAAAAGAAACTGTCTCTATTTCCAACTCATGCTCACTTTTTGGCTATACAGGTACAATTGGCCTTTGATGTCAGAATGTGAGGATAAAAGTAAATCAGGCAATTGTTAAAGAGGAAGTTGTATTGGACTGGTTCAATCAGGTCTGTCCTGAGGCCATCAGGATATATGTTTCATTGATTTGAAGTGTGTTCAGATAAAAAGCATCTTGGGGTGAAGTCATCTTTCAGTCCAGCAGGTGTCATTGTGTTGAGCGCGGAGATCCAGTTTAGGTAGGTTACCCCCTCTGGTTGGGACAGTCACATGTGCCAGTCCATCCCTTGAATACTCTGTAGCCGCTTGTCTCTTGCTTCTTCCACTTCAGCATCTCTGTTCAGCCCACCGAGCCCCCAGCTTTACTCCCAAGTGAACACCAAAGGAACTGTTGAAACTGAGCCCCAAGCCCCACCCAAAAGGAATCAAAGGCATTAATGGCCACATTGTGATGTCACTACTCCAAACAACTCATTTTATTTCATGAAAATCTGTCATGTAGTTTTTCCGTAATCCTGCTCACAAACAAACACACAGACAAACGCAGAAGAGTGAAAACATAACCTCCTTGGTGGAGGCAAACAGAATACAAGTAGGTTTCTTTCATTCCAGCATTTACTAGTTAGATAAATCAGCGCTGCTGCTTCTATTTGGGTCCAGTGTTTTCATGGGGGCTCAACCCCACAGATGCGTTACTGATTCAATAACCAGCTGGTTGCTCGGTGCAGGTCATTGACCATCGTAGCTGCAGTTGAGTGCTTGAACATAATGCCCCCTCTGATATGTGAACTGTTTACAGTGTTTGGTTGTCTTCTATCCTAATTAGTTTGTTTACCCTCTCTGGGCCAGTCTTTTAATTTCGCTCTCGTAAGGAATGTCCGTTTTGCATAAATGCACGATCAGCACTTCCTAGCTTGATTTTCACAGTTGAACGCCACTTTTCACCCTGGACGGCCGTCTTTGGTCTTCCTCACCAGCGGGAGAGGTTTCTGAGGAACAGCGACAGTGGCCCCAGCCCGACAGGGGAGTGGTCATCACCAGAATCCAACGCCTCACCTTGTGGCACCAGGCCCCCTAAGGACGGCAGCGGTGCCAGACCCAGAGCGTGGAGCGTCCGCACCTTCCAGGACTTCCTGCTTCCTCTGCCGCAGCTGCATAAGAAGTGGTGCAGCTGGAACTCCACCAGTCCCTTCACCAAGCTAGTGGACAGCGTAAGAACCCGAACCTTTTATTTGCTTACACAGTTTTGGTCCCGATTGGGAGGAGTTAGTACAGAACTCTTTTTCAAACAGATTGATGAGACAGAAAACAAATTATAAACATTTTGCAATCAACCATAACATTAAACCCACTATTAGTGCAATTCAGGAAAACCCAAAATGTTCCCGCAGTTCTGGAGAAGCTCTGAACCAGTTGTCCAACCACAACAATTGGGTTCCTGTCAAAGTCGCTCAAATCCATTGGATTGTCCATTTTCTTCATGCTTCCATCTCCTCCACGACTTGAGGATCCATCCACAGTCAGCCGCCACAGTCTTGAGATAATCGCTGTTATTCAATTGTGGTTATAATCTTATGGCATGCTAGTGTAAATAAATATGCCCCGAGATATAACTTAAAATGGAAACTTGGTGTTTATTAAGGAACGTTCAGGGGACTCTGGGTGTTTTTGTAGAGTTCAATAGAAAGGAAATTAAATTTGTCCAGGGGCCACATGTAGATTTAAAGGCTTCTCTCTCGGTGAGATTTGTGTATATACCAGCATCGGCGTATAATCTAGTTTATTACTTTCTTCAACAGCAAATTATGTCCCACTGTCCATTTATCACTTAAGTCAAACGTATCGAAGAAGCGACGAGGTGAACCCTCATCCCTGCAGTATTTTCAATTTGAAAGATTCTTGTAAATCCCACGAGTCATTTCCATCTCCCTCTGTTTAAAAAAATATATATATATATAAACCCAACAGGTCTGATAAGCACCTCACTTGCTTCCAACTTGGTTTCATCTTCCTCCAGAATGCGGGCCATCACTCTTGCTGACCTTACCAGGGAAAAAAACTCAATAGAACCTTCTTATGGAGCTTAAAAAGCAATAGATTGTTTTTATTCTTGTAACAAACAATGAAATTCATAACAGAAAATATCATAACTTGGTGTCCATGTGGTGATTACTACCCGAAACATTCCGATATCCTTTTAGCCCCGCCCATAGCGATTCACTTAGACGTAATGGAATCATCTAGGGTTCATCTGTGTGAAGAAGTCCACAAACAGTCTCCTGTCATTCCAGGCTCCAGTCAGTTTGGTAGCTGACTGCAGAGGGGTCGACGGCAGGAAGGTCTTCTCAGAGGTCCAACTGCCGGCCAACGCAGACACCAGCACCTTCTCCGACTCGACTATCAGCAACGCCTCCTACCCCCTCACGCAGAACGCCCAGAGGCAGCGGCGTCTCAACTCCACCAGCAACCTGCGGCGCTCGCGCTTCACTGGGCCTTGCTTTGGTCTGCTTTCCGGGACGGCGGACCCGACGAGACCCGCTGGGGCGCCTCATGCCCAGTCGTCCCCCTCAGAGCCCAGCTCTGGCTCCTCCTCCTCCACCACCCAGAGTCAGATGGAGAGTGGCCAAGCTGGAAAGAGGTGCGAGTTCCCCGGCGATGGTGATCACGTCAGCGTTCCCGTGTTTGCCATCTCTGAGGAAGAGGACCGGCAGCCTCTGGTCTCATCCGAGCACCTGGACCAGACCTCTGTCCCCGTGCTCAACGGACTGGTAAGGGGGACATATGAGGGGAAGAGGCCTGTTGTTGTAAGCCCCCAAAGCCAAAGGGTCAGACCAGAGTGGAGGTCTTGGGGGAGCCAGGTGTCCGGAGGGGTGGGTCTATTACCCTCCAACGCCACGACTGAGTCAAAGGTGGTCGGCGCCAGCCCGCCGCCTCTGGGTCAACCAGCAGCGCTGTGCAGCGTGACCAATGAGATGTAAGCGGACTGACACGAGCCGGGACTCAGGTGGGCCAATGAAACATATAACCAACTGTCTTTAATTGCTCAAATCAGCGCGTACAAAAATGATTACATCATCGATGGAAACATACCATTCAAACCAGTTTTTTCTATTTTTTATAAAATTGTGTTTGGACGACAATGCTGCTTACATAGTATGTGACGTAGAAAACAAAAAAGTCTTTTCTGAGCAAACTTCCCTGTCTTAGGAGCACTTTTTTAAAACCAACTGTTGCACTTTGCTTTCAATATTCCATTTTTTTTCTTTAATGTGGTTAGATTTCAGCACAGGCTCCTCCTACACGCTTATTATTATTATTATTATTACCTACTAGCGTTCTGCAGGGCGTAGATGTATGTATGTATGTACACAGCATGTACTCCTAAGGCTCATTCGGGATTATAAAAGGGAAGTAAAAAAATACAATTAAGTAGTATGAAAGAGAACTAGAAATCACAATAGTATTTTTAAAGAAAGGTCTGAATTACTGTAAAGTTTTAAATAAAGATCATGTCATTCACGCGCCGTGTCCATGATTTGATGCGGACAGAACCGCCCCCCCTGATTTTTGAAGGTTATTTGAGTGATCAATTTTTTTTATATGACTTCAGTCATTTGAGGAAGAGGAGAAAAAAAAAGACCCTACTCGGATTATACGCCATGAATACTGACTACACAGAACTGTTATGTCAAGTTATGCATCATGAGGCAGCATGGTGGGGTAGTGGGTAGAGCTGGTGCTTCACAGTAAGTAAGATGGTGGGTTCAAATCCACCAGGGAGTTTTGTATCCACATGAGAGCAGTAGGATGGGTTAAAGTTGGTGGTGGGACTGCACCAAGGACCGGCTCTGTGACCTTTCTTGTTTGCTATGGGGATGACATTGTGATCTATGGTGAGGGCAGTGAGCAGGTAGAGGAAAACAGAGAGGTGGAGGTATGAAGGTCAGTCGAATCAAGACAGAATACTTGTTTTATGAATGAAGGGGAGGCAGGTAGAGAAGTGAAGAGGGTACTTCAAACATAGACTCAACTGGTCGGAGCACCAGGGAGTGTGGAAAAGAGGTGAAAGAGAGTTAGCAGTAGGAAAGAAAGGAAAGGTTTTCAAGTTGGAGGTGAGGGCAGTTCTGCTGGATGGTTTAGAGACGGTGGTTCTGATCAGAAAACAGGAGGCAGAGCTGAAAATGTTGAGATGTTCTCTGGTAGTGAGGATGATGGACGGCCCAGGTTAGATGTCTTGGAGACAAAGTAAGAGAGGCCAGACTGAGATGGTTTGGACCCGTGAAGAGGAGGGATAGTGGATCTACTGGTAGAAGGATGCCGGAGATGGAACCGTCAGGAAGGAGATTAAGTGGAAGTTTCTGGATGTGGTGGTGTGGCAGAGGACCATAGAAGATGGAATCAGATGGTCCGCTGTGGTGACCCCGAAAACAGCCTAATAGAGATCTGACCTTTACTCAGTTAAATGACAACTGAACAATTGGGTCCTGCATCACCCGGTCCGTCTATGTTCCAACCCCCATCTGTGGTCGTAAGGTCCGGGCAGAGAATGAAAGAAGAAGGTTAAGGATACAAGCAGCTGAAATGAGCTTCCTTCGTTGGGTGGCTGGGCTCAGCCTTAGAGATTAGGTGGGGAGTTCAGACATCCTGAGGAGCTCGGCGTGGAGCCGCTGCTGCCGAAAGGAGCGAGTTGAGGTGGTTCGGGCATCTGAGCAGGAGGTGTTCCAGGCACCTCCAACTGGGAGGAGATCCAGAACTCACTGGAGGGGACTATCTCCTTCAGTTTGGGAGCACCTTGGGATATCCCCAGATTAAGCTGGAGCGTGTTGCTGGAAAGAGGGACGTCCATATTGCCTTTCTTAGCCACTGCGACCCGACGAAAATGAAGGATGAATGGTTTCTGCACAGAATCCTGCTTCAAGGTGAGCACCAAAAGTAGTGAACACATCCCTCCTGAAAGGTCATGCTCATAAAAACAAATCAAAGACACAGATAATAGCTTTAAAAGGGACGGGACATTGGAAGCAGATGGGGCTAAATCAGCTTTTTAATTCAACATTAACAGAACCACATGAATTTCAGAGACATCAATTAGCAGGGCTAATGCATCGAATGCTCAGACTTTACAGAATTCTTGCACGCGCCTAGAGCTACTCACAACCTAGATAATCTGGACAAATAGTGCACCGCAGACAAAGTTGACAGGCACCAGCGACGACTTCCAACCCCTCAACTGGAAGATGTGGGCCCAGCGTGGAGCTGGGATGAGGTAGAATGAAGCCCAGTGCAGACTTCTGCACACAGAGCAGAGCGTGTAAATATTTGCTTTAGTATACAACATAACGCACCCCAGGGGGAATGCAAAGCACCCCTCCAAAGCCTCTTTAATACCAAGTCCTGATTGGAGCGGCTCGGCACTGTTGTTGGCTTAGGGTGTCCAGTAGGGAATAATTAAAATCAGAGACTCTGTCTGAGGTGGGGGGGGGAAGAATCGACCAGGTTTGTGCCGAGGGCCTGAGCCGCTGAGGAATGCCAGTGTGGACCCACCGTGACAGTAAACAAAGAATAATATACCTAAACCTCCTCACTACCAGCAGGAATTAACCTGGGAACTCCAGCAGAGAGCAGAAAACAGCACATCCTGTTACTAGCAGTACTTCTCTCTTATCAAAACCACCCGTAGTCCCCCCCCGACGATCTACTCCGTATAAACTCTGTGTACGATCACATACGACATATTCTGGGGTGTTTGGTTCGTGTGAGCGACGAGTCCTGTGCAAATTTACTCAGTTGTAAAAATATAGAACATATCTATAAGACACTTATCATCCCAAACTCCCTATTAATGGTGAAAGTAAAAAAAATGACACCAGCATTTGTGTGTAAAATGAAGAAAACGTATATTCTGGATAAAAGCTAACATCATATTTCCACGTAAAGAAAGTTCCTGACGAACTGATTCTACATGACGACCCTGAGGAAATCTGGACAAACGAAAAGAGTCGTTAAACCTCCATCAATTAAGGTACATACCATAATATAGTTAGAGCGAAATGGAAAACAGAGGTTACACGGTTAAAACTTTGAGTTTCCTCTTCCTGATTCTACACAAACATCACATGGGATTACTAATCTACTTTAGTAACTATGCAGGGTTTTAACGTGGCTTTTCTGGCGCCGGTGGGGGAAGAATCATGGCAGTGGCTATGATGTGTGGCTGCCATAATAACAGGATGTATGACGAGAGTAGAAATAAAAACACTTTTTGTTTTCTGTAAGTATACATGCGGCGGTTTAAACTGCAACTGCAAAAAGATGGAGGGGCATAATGAAAAATACATACAGATTGCCTCATTTGTATATTTTTGACATCCACCAATCAGCCATAACATTAAAACCACCGATGGGTGAAGCTTTTCCTGAAGTTTGTGTTGGATGCAGGGAGAAGAAAAAAAAAAAGAGGCAAGCGGGAAGGTCATATCAGGGTGTCCCAGGGCCGCAGTGATCAATACCAACCATAGTGGACTAACAAAGGACAACTGGGCTCAAAGGCACATTGGTGTGTTGTGTGATCCCGCAGAAGAGCTTCTGTATCACATTTTGCTGGAAAAGTTAATGGTGGTTCTGATAGAAAGCAGAGCTTTGTTTTTGCAGCAACAGGGTTTCTTTGGCAGGTGGTTTTTTAATGTTATGGTTGATGAGTGCATGAAAAGAATCATTTTCAACAAACAAATATAATCTACTTCAACAGTTGAGTGTTGGTTATCTTGGCTTCTCGATCTACAGACTAGCCACAAATGGTGGCTGATGTTCGATACAGCCAAAGGTAAGTAGCCCTACGAAGCATATTAAGCAAAGATTGAAATATAATATTCTTGTGCATGGCGTTCTTTCACGCCGAGACAACGGTCACTATTGTAAATCCATACTGATTGTAATATCTGCGTATTGCATCACACGTGGAGGGCGGTTAGCCGTGACTGACAGGATGCTCTGTGAGGAGACAAACCGCTGGGCTGGTTCAGCTCTTGAAGCGTGTCTGCTCACAGATATGGTTGAACTTCCTGGAATCAAAATGAAGAAGAGGAGAGAGTACATGATTAAACATAGCCAAAAAAATATATGACATGAAGTGTCTTACATGTGTGGGCTAACAACAGGACCAAATTTATCCAAGGACTCCTTCTAGTGGTAGAGGAGGGGAACAACATGCACATCATCTGTTGACTACAGACTTAGAAGAAGACTTACATTGCATGATGGATCTTCACCTGGGTGCGACAGTTGCGCCCCCAGTAACAGTCGGGACGAGATGTTACAGCAGCTGGGGAGAGAAAGACCAAAAGACAAACTCATAAATTTTCTTGTTGTTTATGAGAAACTAGAGAAAGCACTCAGAGAGCGCAAACCTTTCTCCATTAATGTCTGAGCCTCTAAATCTACCGACAACTCCGACAAACTCTGAGCATCTCTCAAATACTCTGTAGCCGCTCGTCTCCTGCACTTTCCACTTCAGCGTCTCTGTTTAGCCCGCCAGCTCCAAATCAACATCACAGGAACTCTTAAAACTTAGCCCCCTGCCACAACTTCAAAGCAAGATGAAAGGATTCAAAGGCAGCATAACTGCAAACAGCTTATTAGTTTTTTGAAATGCTGCGAAACACGTAACGTCACCGAAACTTAATCACCTCTAAGATATGCCAAAATTACCTCTGTGTGCATTTCATGCAAATCCAGTAGGTACTTTTTCCATAATCCTGCTCATAAACAAACAAATGCACAGAAGGGAAAAAGACAACCTCCTTGGTGGAGGTAATGATTCTTGTTTCTCTGACCTGGAAGTTCAGATGAAAGGATGTTCTGTCGGTACTTGTAGGCGAGCTCCTTGAACGTTCGCAGCCCGCAGCAGAAGCACAGGGCGGTATTTGCAGATATGCCAGACACTGACAGAAAGGACAACATCCTGTCACTCGTCTGTGTGCGCGGTACCAGTGACGCAGTGGTTCTGAAATGCCTCACCTGTCGGACAGTAGCTTCCCTGCTGAACGCTTTGCAGAGACTCCTGACACAGATCTCTCCACGACTTCCCTCTGGAGGACAGGTAGTTCTGGAGGAAGGACAGATCCAGTGTTCGTGACATATTTGCTCTGGAGGATGAGGACGCACACATTGGCCAAAAGACCCTGTGTGTCGATTTTAATTCATTTTTTCATGTCGGAATGGCGAATCTTGTCAGAGGAAATATACCCCATCATTAACCCATCAATGTCCTGCTTTAACTGTTTGGTTGAGCACGTTATCTCTAATATAGAGTTTCTATTTGTTGTTGATAAATGCGGCTGAACCTGTTTACAATGTCACCCAATAGCAGCATGTTTATGCTAAAGAGTAAGGGGCCAAAGACGAAGCGCTGGGGTACACCTTCGGGGCCACAGAGGACGAGGCATTAAACCCTGATTATTACGAAATTCCGATTCCATAATATGATTTGGAATTTCATATGGTATGAATAATTACTTAACAGAATAGGGTAATTTGAGTCTATATATATTAGGTTAAAATATATATATTTTTTTAAAAATCTTTACCAAACCCGTTAACAGATTTTTACTTTATAATGTCAGCTAATCTTATCAACATTTACCATATCCATAAAAGTCAGATTATTTGGGGATTTAAAAACATAGTTGACAAACAATTTTCCATTTTAAAAGTACATATAGAGGGTATAAGATATCAATTCATAAACAAAATAAAATATCCAAAGAAATCGTTTTCCCAATTTTTCTTTTATATTTGATTTACTTTCGTTCTACACTTTCCCTTTAACCTTAACTTCTTATCTTACTACTTCATATCCTATGAATATAGCATTTTCTCTTTTACTTGAAGGGGAAATTTGTTTAAATCTTGTTTTTAGCTGACCGTCCACTACAAAAACAGTTATGAATATTATGTTCTATGTCTTAAAAAGAGATATACCCCTAAATCACTTTCAAGTTTAAATGCGCATAGAATTAGAAAGAAACCAATGACATATACGCGTTTAGGGGCTTATAAGCATGTGGGAAATTTCTTGTAATTCTGTCAAGTAGTTTTTGAGGATATGTGTATCGACCGGGCTTCGAACTGACCACATATAACAAAAAAGATGAAGGTAATCTGTCAGGGTTTCATACCTGGAGGATGTCTGACTCATAGTTGTTGTTGTTCAGCGCGCCATCCAGACATTTGTCCGTCAGATTGAGCTCTGAAAAGACGGGAATATGGTGGACTTGCATTATGACACTTTTTGGAAACCATGTGACAGAAATTTACTTAAAAATATATAATCATTAGTTAATGCACAAATATATATTATTTATGGTTGGAGGTTTGAATGTGTGAGCTGCATTATTGAGTTTGGAACATTTAATCTCGATATATACATAAACACCGATCAGCCATAACATTAGGAACACTGAGCTGAGAGGGAAAGTCAGTCATATTAATCATCTTGTTATCATGGTACCCGTCAGTGGGTGGGATATATTAGGTAGCAGCTGAGCATTTTGTCCAAGAAGGAGGCGTGTTGGAAGCAGAAACAAAAAGTGCAAACGTGAGGATCTAAGCAACTTTAACAAGGGCAAAACTATGTCGTCTGGACAACCGGGTCAGATCAGGACAACCTGATCTGACCCGGTTGGGTGTTCCCCGGTCTGCAGCGGGGTATATTTAATCTCTGGATAGAACACAGCCTGCCTTTAGTTTGTGGTTATCAGTCATTAAAATGACAGATTTGGACACGGGTCAAACGTCAGTGGAGATCCGCCTGAGGCTGTTTTGCTGAAACACATACGTACCACTGAAACGGGCCAGGCAGCCTTGACAGCCGATCCTCTGGCAACCCCAGTACATATGACAGAACGGACGATGGCACAGCTCACCTGCCAACACACGGCAACGCTGTTAAAGCAATGCAGGCTTTAACAGAGTCTGTGCAACAATTTATAGACGTGATCGGCAGGAAAAGTACATTCTATACCTCAACATATATATAATATATATATTATTATTATCTCTCCATAAGGAGCAGTCTTTGACATTTTCAAATCTATTGGCTCTGGCAATATGATGTATAAATATCCCATATTTAAGGATTTTTTTTTTTATGTAAATGAAATTAGTTCACATAATAGTGATAAAGTGTGTCACACTCAGGTAAATGTATACATTGTGGAGGATGCGTGGGTTCTGACGGGTTTAGGCACCACTCACATTGCTGAGCTACATCCTGCTGGCCGTTTAGTTCTGCCCGTCTGTCAGGCATCGGCTGGAGGCAGCAGGTACAGACCAGGTGGCAGCCCTGAGGAGGACAGCGGTACTCCTGAGGAGCTGCAGAACCAGACCGGGCCAGAAAAAGGGTTGGATGTCAAGATTTGAATTCCGGGTAAGAGGATTGTTACAGTTTTCAAATTAGAGAACTTTACTGCAGCTGTTGGTAAAAATCTACCTTTTTCTTTTAAAGAAGAAGAAAAAACCGTCACCTGAGGGGACATCAGAGGATGTTGAGGGCTGATCCCCTGTCGGCGTTGGAGACCCCTCCTCGCTTGCCATCTTGGGTGGAGGAGGAGGTGGAGGCATTGGAGCAGGTAAACCAGGGCACCAGTAGTTTGAGCCGAAAAGCACCTGATTGACCTCCTTCCCGTAACCGGGGCACTGTCTGCACATCACCAGCGGCTGGCTAGGGAAGAGAACACGGCAGAAAAATCATCACGTGGAGAAGATTTAGAAGTGATTTAATATCTGTAGTAAACAAGGGGTTACAGTCCATCCATTCAAGTAGCAGGGGTCAAATGAAAATGTTTATTTTTAAGGCTAATTGCTAGATATTTGCCTCCGCCAAGGAAGTAAATATATATCTATAATAAAAATGTTATATCTAATATCACATGTTTGTTTGTTTGTTTGGAAGGAGGATTACGGAAAAACTACAGGACAGATTTGCATGGAAGTTTAGTTTACCCAAAGGCGGTGCATGAACACATCCTAGAGGTGATTCCATTTTGGTGACGCCACGTGTTTCAAATGAAACAAAATGAAATCGTAAGCCTTTGGGGGTCGAGCTGTGGGCTCAGTGGGCTGAACAGGAAGTGGGAAGCGCAGGAAACGAGCGGCTAAAGAGTATTTGAAATATACTCAAGAGAGTTTGTAGGAGTGGTTGGTAGATTTAGAGGCTGTTAAAATCTCAGAATCTGCAGGACGTTTTCCTAAACGTTGGCTACCGTTGTGCCTTAGTGGAGCTTTGTTCTCTTTATTTAACTGCCGCTTATGTAACACATTTAGACTATATCATATATTATTTCTCCTGTGGCGTTGGTGCTTGTTTTAAAACATGAGACTCAGATTCCTCCCCTACAGCTGATGAGGACAGACTGTCACCTCTGTCGTCGGTGTTTATAACCGCAGTCTTAATGGCGTTGTTTCACGTCTGCTCCACGATCATTGGAGTAGGAAGACCTGGAGGAAGGAATTATTCATCAATCTGATCATGTTCTCTCCAGTGGATGTGATTTAGCGCTCATTACGAACCCTCGAGGTAAACAAACCGTTGTTCTAATTCCTCCACTCCTCCGGCTGTCAGGCTGCTACATGCAGACTGTAATTGGAATGAACGTCTGTTCCAGTTGGAACGCAAGAGTTTCTGGATGCTCGTTCATTGTTATCAGCTGGCCCCTTGCCTATGAGGATGATCAGCCACAACATTACAACCAGGTGACAGGTGAAGGCAGAATAACGTTGATGATCAATTTTGAAGAGGTGCCTGTGAGTTAGTGGAATAAACTAGGCAGTTTTTGTCGTCAAAGTTGTATCCGAGTTCACAGTGGTTATTCCAAAACTACAGTGGGTTTAACAAACTAAGTTTATCCCTGAGCCAAACTTGCGCGGGAGGTCGATCAAAAGCCGTGGAGCTCAGATACTGTGATTCACCATGGCAACCAGTGAGACGGTATGTTCGCCATACTTCACGCCTTTCAAGCAGGACGTTTCAGTGCGCTCACGGGCAGAAACGCAGCTTCCTCAGAGGAGGAGAGAAAAATAGCTGCCTGTACTGGATGTACTGCATCTCTGAATAATGTAGCTGAAGAGGTGGTGGAATAATATTAAACAGATTTTTTTTTTCATTTATGGGCATTAGTGGCACCCGATAGCCGCTGAACATGAAAATATACAAATACAGAGTTAATTCTGGATAGACACAGAACTCGCTGGAGGAGATTTGGGAGCGCTTTGAGATTTTGGACAGGGTTAAGGGAGACAGGGGCGCCTGAAGTGTCTTGCGTGGACGGCTGGCACCATGACCCGAATAAACACGATATTCATCAATGTTGTAGCGGAAGCTTGTTTTTTAAAAAGAAAGAAGAAGAAAAAATGGAATGGGGAATGTCATTCATTTCAGTCAGGAAGTAAAAGCACGTCCAGTCTGGGTTTCACAGTATTCTGATTGAAATCTATAAGTCAAATGACAAATGTCTGACGGCTCTGCTTCAGGCTCAGAAGGAGGGAGGAGTCAGGACAGACTCCGGGTTTGTTGAGTTCAGCTAGCAGGTAAGGTTCACATGGTTACCGGTTACCACGGTAACTGACTCAGCGTTAAGGTCGCTTTCTGAAACGGTAAACTCAGAGTTTCCACTAAACCTACTTCCGGGACGTAAAGCTCAATGATGTGTTCCCCCCCCCCTCTAGAGGAGCAACAATCTGCCGGTTCTGATAGAAAAGTCTATCACGAGCTGTTTTAGCCATTAAGAGGGGAATCACACAACATTAGGCAGGTGGATTTAATCTCATGACTGATCAGTGCGAGTCCACGGCGGCGGCAGAGTGTGTTCGCTGCTCTGGTGTTTAGACCCCCACATTGATCCGCTTTCACTAAAAGGCTGATGTTCAAACGTAGCGGCTCCACGGAGTATGCTAGTTTCATTAATCTATTATGCAAATTAGGAAAGCTGTTAAACTGAACTGCCCACTTGGGGGAAAAAACAGTAATAAAAATAAAACTGAATGAAACAATCATGAGTTTTAGAACCCTACAAAGTGTGTGTGAGAAGTTTCATTGCAATTGCTCCATTGGTTTTTAAAGAGGATGAGGAAAGGTTATAACCCGTATTAAATCAGTTACATGTACCAATCCTTTTAGATAATAACGCTAAAGTTTTCATAGTTTATCAGTAGGATTGTCATTAAATGATATCAACTAAAAGCATGAAAACTAGGGACGGCATGCAGAATTGGGTAAGCCACAGCATCTTCATCACGATCCCGTGGATGAAGATGTGAGGTGCCGTCGCTGTCAGTCTGGTGTTTTTTTCCCATGTTGCCATTAGAAGGAACGACGACGCTCCAGGATTAATCGTCCATTTAAATCTTCATCTACATGCTCAATCAAGAAATATCACTCCGCTGTCCTACGTTCGGTTTTTTTTCCCTGTCAAATTAGAATCCAGGCAATGATGGGTGCTTCAGCGAAGGAGAGGAGGCAGGATGACGGAGTGACTCCCCGCTCTCAACAAACGGAGCCTAAAATGACGAATAGATTAACCGAGCAGAGAGTCTGCTGAGATGCTGGTGTGTTTGAAACCTCTGCCATAGAGAGCCAGACCTGTGAACAAGCCAACACCAGAGATAATAATAATAATAAAAATCTAATAAAATTACATTACTACATTATGCAGAATGTGACAAACACACAGTTTCATCAGAAGATCAATCATTAATTAAATAAGTGCGATCGGGACTTTTACCTGATATCCGAAGAGTCGCTGTCGTAGTCAGAGAGATCAAAGAGATAATCTGAGCTGCCCTCCTCGTCGGAGAAAGTGCGCTCGACTTTGGGCTGCAGCATGTCCTGAGTTATCTTGTTACAACTGTCCATCTTCTTCAGATCCTCCTCGCTGCGACATTTCTCTGCAGGACACAAAGAAACGCACAAATATATCCATATCGAAAAGTACAGACTGACAAATATGCATGCGCTTAATTCCTTTATTTTAATGTATGTATGTTTATATATTTATACGTGTTGATAAGATGTACTATTACATAGTATGTCTTAAATTAGTTTTTGTCACCTTTAGAATGTCTGTCTGTAGAGCTGCTGCAAAAACTAAACTTCCCCTCTGGGGATTAATAAGGTTTCTATCCATCCATAATATTATCATTATTATCAATGTTATAATGACATCACTGTCAGTGATTATAATGTTATGGAGGATCATGTATAAGGTAAGCAGAGCTGAACTCATGTATATGCCTTTTCTGACAATTTCAAAAAGCTCCTAACGCAGATTCTGTATTCCACTCTGAAGCGTTTGTGGTTGAAGGCGATGGGAGTCGTTGGGGTTTCAAACCTGGATGCTGGATGAGGTAGGCCTCCACCAGGTTGTTGAGGACGTGGTTCTTGCGAATCCTCTCCACCGGGCAGCGGCAGGCGGGGCAAAGAGTAGAGCGCTCCATCCAGCCGGAGTAGCAGGCGGCGCAGAAGACGTGCATACAAGGCTGCAAACTAAAGGAAAAAAGAAAAAAGAAAGAAAAAAAGGCTTCATTCACACTGACGGTCTTAATGCTCAATATTTGTGATGTTTAGAGCGTTTAAAGTCACGTTTACAATGTTTTTAGTCGAATTTACAGAGGTCTACCTCATGTTTATAGCGATGTTTACAGTGTTTTGTAGCGATGTTTACAGTGTTCATAGTCACGTTAACACCATTCATAGTCGTGTACATACTCAGGTTAACAGTGTTCATAGTCACGTTAACACCATTCATAGTCGTGTACATACTCAGGTTAACAGTGTTCATAGTCACGTTAACAGTGTTCATAGTCAATTTTACAGTTTCATAGTCCCGTTTATAGTGGTTTATAGTCACATTTACAATGTTTATAGGCATGCTGATGGTCATGTAATAGGCATGTTTATAGCGATGTTTCCCTTGAGAAGCGAATCCTGCAGGAATGTCGATGGAGGATGACGTCAAAGCTGCATGAATTCTTACTCCTCAGGTCTGACATGTAAAAAAAGTCTTTGTATCACATAAAACCTCAAAGGGAGCATCTCATTTTAAAAGACTACTTTCTTATCCAACAACTGCTTACACGACTGAAAATGTGTCTAAAAGTGCTGTACGGGAATCTAATGATAATAGCAGAGAGCATGATGGGTAAATGCAGGCTGGATGTAGCTGCTGGGGGGACTGAAAGATAAGGAGCAGCACTGGTTCCAGTTTAGATGGGGAATGAATTTCCAGTGATCTCATCCATCCTCTTGATGGATGCAGCAGCATAACCATCAAGAGCACATTGGTAAAAAATTCGACCTGTTTTAGGACCACAAATGGGAGTGGCCCAACTGGGAACTGGAACAGATGAGATTCCATGTGGTTGGTTCTGTTCACACCGCCATGAAAACTCGGGTATCAGGAAGAAAATCCGACCTGGACCACATGTTCCCTTCAGTCTGAACTGAGCCTTAGAACTAAACTCATACGGCATCCGTCTGACACGAAACGGTCTTTGAAGTCTTACCTGACACAGTCATGCAGGAGGTCCTGGCAAATAATACACGTCAGGCTTTCCTCCATCTTGTCTGTCTTAGCCGTTTCCGCTGGCGGTCTTGACTTTGGGCTCCCAACGGCTCCTTTAGGTGAATCAACAACTTCGGTAGTGGAGGTGTGGGGCAAACCTGAATCATATTCTGCATCTGTAAACACACCGATTACGTGACACAATGAGGTTTTTGACAGGAAGCGGACCACACTAGGCTTCAACAGAATGTCTGGATAAACACGCAACAGGCCCGATCTTATTTGTACTGGTGCCATGCCCTCAGAGCGCGTGTGGGCGACTCCAAGCGGACCTGCTATTCTGGTTCATTTCTCTGCAGCAGTGGAAACTGTATACGGGCCATCGTACTAGGGCATTCATAGAGACGAGAGGTCGTGGCGATTAATAGAGAAACTCCTCCTCGCCAGTCACATTTCACAGCCCTGAAGCCGAGCTCAGAAACACGAGGGCATCAGGACCGGTTTTCTCAAGTTAAATTCTTCAGCTTATCTCTTTCCGAAAAAATGTAGAAACTAGGTCATAATGAGCCCCCGGTGATCCAGTATGGCAGACAAACGGAAGTAAATCCAGCCGCTACGTGTCCGGTCTGTGTAGGTTTGCATTCTTCTGCAGGGATTTAATGAGCAGAAGAAGAAACTTTTCGTACAGACAAAAAACAGACCGACAGGACTAACCAGTCGCAAAACAGAAATACAGCGGCATGCAACACTGATCCACATGTTCTGGCTGTGCCCCCGCTTTATGTCACTTCTAAGGGCCAGGAAGTTACTACCTTCTAGCTCTGATGGTTTGGAAGATGATGTAGCACTGGTACTTTAACAACCACTCATATTATTTTATCAATTCACATTTTCCCCTTTTTAACCTATTAAAATGCATTTCCTGACTGTTGAATTGTTTCGCTGACACGGTTCATCGGTTTTCTGGTCATTATTATGCTAATTTTTATGCACTTCCACGAGGGGCAGAGTAACGCTCGGAGACATTCAGTTTCAGCAAGACCTCATAACAGTAAAGTAAGAGACTTACTCTTGTTGATTTTCCTCCTCTTGCTTTCTGGCTCCATGATGTCTGTTTCCTTGTCCTGAGTTGGAGTTTTGTCGTTAGCTTGCCCTGATCGTACGAGAACAACAACAAACCCGGGTCACATTATATCATTAATACTTCTGAACGCCTGTTTTGAAGTACATAGTAGATGGAGGACTTTGGTGGAACATTCTTAGTTTGTGTAATATTAGATCCTTCGTGACATAATGGCAGTTAATGCTTTAATAGGTAATAATTTACTTTGAGACTATTTAAAGCAATTAAAACACGCTATTAACCACTAGTCACTTCTACCTCCTTAAACGCAAATAATGCAACTGTGTACATACATTATTGATCAACTGAAACCAGACAAATGCTTCAGTTCATCACAGTAAATTCACGGATACATATATATGGTACATATCAAAAACAAATATCCTTAGTGTCATCGGTTCCCAAACTTTTACATCCTCTATGTCAGTGGTTCCCAAACTTTTACATCCTCTATGTCATCGGTTCCCAAACCTTTACATCCTCTATGTCAGTGGTTCCCAAACTTTTACATCCTCTATGTCAGTGGCTCCCAAACCTTTACATCCCTTATGTCACTGGTTCTGAAATTTTTACATCATCTGTCAGTGGTTCCCAAACTTAAATACCCCTCATGTCAGTGGTTCCATAAATTAAATATCCTACCAACCTATCCAAACGTTTATATCCTGTGTAAGTTTGGGAACCACTGACTAAGAGGACAAAAAAGTGTGAGCGTCTGAGCTATGCTAATAAAGCATGGTTTATAATGGTCTATAATGGTCTATAATGCAACTTGAGCTTTAAAAGAACCAATTGAGGAAATATTCTTTCTCTTTTAAGAAGAGAAGATTCAAAACATTCACTTATTAGTTTATCAAAAATAAATCGGCAGTCAAGAGCTTGCTAGCTTAGCTTTAAATACAGACGGAGATCAGAGGGATCAGTGATGCATAATGAAGGGATACGTCTTCGTTCTCCACGATGGATCACCTCTCTTCCAGAAAGAGTGAGCAGAGGGAACCTACCGGCGGCTGGAGAGGCTGTGGTTGCCGCTGGACCAGAAGTAGCTGGGCTCTCGATGCAGAAGTGGGAGGTGGAGGGCTGCGGTTCTTCCTCCGATGGATGACGGGGAGCTTTTGAAAGCATCACAGGCTCCACTGAGAGAGGCATCTCTGAAGGAGGAACAGGCGCGGGACTGTGGGCCGAGCCCGCCATCTCTGAAGGTTACATAGAGGGTGGGGGTTAGGAGAGAGGCAGCTGTGGAATCAAAGTGGTTGCGTTCAACAAAAGGAGTTATGAAGAACAACCCAGCTACTTACCATATCCACGCTGAGGGACAGTTTGCTCCATTTGGATTGAGTAGTAAACATAGGCGATATCTACAGCAAGACAACAGACCATGGCATCTGTCTTCTAGTCTTATTAAGTCACATGGAAATTATTCTTGAGCAATAAAAGAAACAAACAACAACTCACTTTCTTCAGGTTCATTTTTTCTGTACACAAAGTAGATAACGTCGCCGTTTTGCAGGACGTGTGTTTGCTTCCTGACCACTTTGGACATGTTGATCACCGTGCCATTGGTGCTGAAGACAAAAAAAAAAAAGGCAGAAATGTACAAAGCATCATGTTAGTTTCATGAAAATATTACATCATACCGAAGCCCACATTTAAAGCGTTCCAGAACTATAAGTCTTTACTGTGGAACCTCTATATTAAATTTCTATGCAATAACCAACCAAGGAACTTATTGGGCTCGGTCCAACAGGAGACATATGATGCCAATATTGTATGGCGGTTAAAATTCTCTAAAGGGTGATTATTCAGCATACAATACCTCATGTCTTCAAGCCACGCCAGTCCAGAGTTTTCATCTTGCACAATCTTGCAGTGTACCCCTGATACCAGTTTGTTGGCCGGAAAGGAGAGATAACATCCTGGCAAGAAAATAAACAGGATGAAAATATAATAATGATATAATAAAGGGTATGTGTCCCTATTGAGAGGAGTGTGATATTTATGTGAGTGTGGCAACATGTGTTCTCAGGTTCATTTTTTTCTCCCCACCCACAGGACCATTTTAAAATACCATTAACATTCATCTACTCTGTGCTTTTTTTTTTTGAACTTTTCATTATCAAGACATAAGCTCCCCAATTAACACAAGTTGCTTTGCATTGCAAAAAAAAGAAAGCCGCAAAAGCTCTTGACAACAAAGCAGACACAGGGGGGGGGGGAATATAAGCCTAACCTTTTCTTAAGCAAAAAAGCAACGCAAAAAAAAAAAATCTACTTAATATTCTGCACACATGTTCTCAATGGAAGCCTTTTGTTATCATCACAAGGGGCTGTATAAGTTTGGTGCACTAAAGAAGCCTTTGTGTTTTTTGAGGGGGGGAGGTTTTAAAGGCTCCAGACACTGACAGCAATGTCTGGGATATCTTTTGTTAATAGGCATCGCCGTGTTCAGATGTTATTAAAGCAGAATTCTCAAAAAGCACTGGCGTTTCATTCATATGAATATTGCTCATTCCAAAGTATGCAGAAACAAACTCACCCTTCTTTCTGCCAACTGTGCATTCTCTGTTGAATAGGAGGACAGTTTCACTCGAGTTCACTTTGACTAGTTTTCCCCACGGACGTCCTCTTCCAAAATTATCCATCTCCAAAAAATGGTGTCTTTTTTTAAGGCCTGCGGAAAAAACAAAAACAAGAATGAAACTATTTAACTAAATGAAATGAATATAAAAGTTCCTCATTAGTGAATATGTTCTGTCGTGTAATAAATGCCTTCTGAGACATTTTAATTGGCCTGCAACATTTGACACAAACAGACTAAAAATGCATTGTCAATGTGCCAAATGGAGTAAAGCTTAAATTACATTTGAATCCACCCTAGTTCTCAGAAAACTTTTCTTTCCATCAGCTTTTAAAATTAGGAACTGGGATGCAGTTATTTTAATTAATCCATGTTAGGTACCAGACTCCATGTATTTCCACTCACTGTTAAGTGTTCCCGAACAGCACATTGCCCAATAAGCAAACCAATTAAACAGATTATTTTTAGTAGTTGTAAATACATTGTGGTGGCTTAAAACCACATTTTATGAAAGCCGAATACAGAAGTGAATTTAATTATATTAGAAAACTTTATGAGTAAGGAGAGGAAATACATTTATCTAGCTAAAAAAGTAAGAAAACATTGAAACGCAGTAGTTCCTCGATAGGTTTGGCTAACACCCCAGTGGGCTAACGAGACTTAGCATATCTGAGCTAACTAACGTTATTAGCTGGCATTTTTCGGCACAAAAACTGGAAAAAACAAACTTATTTTAATACTCTAACATTGAAAATTGAATATTGAGACATATTTCACAGTGAACATCCTGTGGTATGTCCACCCGTCGAACAACTTTAATCACAGTAATAGCGAAAGTGTAACCAGCTAGCATTGGTAGCTAACCATACAAAGTACAACAAACACGTCAAACGACGTCACGGTCGCGGTAACAACCAAATAGTTACTTCACCGTCAGAAGTTCAGCTTGCGGTCCTGATGGTTGTGCTTGATAACACAGCTTCTCCTCATGATCCAGTTAGGGAGCGAGGTTCACTTCCTGCAAAACTCATGGCTGATTCCAAATACCGTCATCAGCTGATGGAGGAGGAGCAGAAAACCCGCACGCTGCTGTCAGGGAGGCAGAGTAACTAAGTACTTTTCCCCCAAGTACTGTACTGAAGTACAAATATGATGCATCAGAATTATTGGTATTTAAGGCATTTTTCTTCTGACTTGTGGTCACTAATAACATTTACTGAAGTGCTGTACTTGTGTTCACTTGATTATTTATTCTGATACTCATTTGTGTACAATAACAAAATCAAATACTGCACTCAAGTACCAAACTGAGATATTTTCTCTTCACTTGATTATTTTTTATTCTATGCTACTTTATACTTGTGCTGAAAACACCTGCTTCTTTACATAAACTACACCTTAAAACAAAATACGTTTACACTCAGGTTCAGCAGGCATTGATCAGCCATAACATTATAACCACTGACATATGAAATTACAATCAAATTGTTGATTTGATTGTAATTAAACTGATTCTTCTGTTTCCGTGTCACCTGACACAAAATCAAAATTGTGTTCTGATTTATGTAGATTTTTTTAGCTTTAAAGACAAAATGTTTACGTAAAAGAGGCAAAAGAATCGCAGTAATAAGAAAGAATTTGACTGACTGTTACTGTTCTATAGGATTAATCACACACTCACACATCCCAGAATAATCCAAATGGGACAGTGGAAGTAGCCTATATACACAATGGATTTGAAGATAAGATAAGAAAAGCTAAAATATGACTTTATTATATTCATTATGTGTATTTTTTCGTTCATAAATAGGACATTTGCGAAGGCGGCATTTAAAAGAAACAGACTTACAATTCAGCTGCGAGAACAAACAGCATTAATTAGAACAACATAAACACTAAAAAATATAACCAACAATACCTGTAATAAATTGAACTTAAAGAGATTGATTTGCTGGAGGGACCGGCGGCAGCAAACAGCGGGAAAGAGCTCAGGAGGTCGAGGGAAGAATTAAACCGCTAACACCAATCAGCTAATGGAAACACACTTCAGAACTCGCCTCCATATTTCCAAACGTCCTCATTTGACATGTTTCATGTGATTACACAATTTTTCAAATGCTAATTTTCTCTCCTTACTCATCATTGTAAATCCTGACTTACCTCACATTAATTCATTCCCTGGAGGTAGAATTAATAGGAGGATTTAAAAAAACAAAAAACAAAACATTATAAATTTAATAAAGTGAGTCGGCAGTCACGCAGCAGTGTAAAATACCTCCTGGCCAAAACTATAAACTATAAACTATAAATGCTGTTAACTGTTAGAATGAAGAAAAAGGACTGCTCAGGACTTGTATTTACATATTTTAAATGACTCGATTTTAATTAAAATACTCACAAATTGTTACACCTGAAAATTTTTCAATCTTTTCGAGTTGATTTATTCGTCCAATTATTCATGTATTTTACTCCGGACAATATTTCCTCACTTCCTGTGTCTTGGGGTATATCGCCCAAAAGTCCCCAATCCCCTGCGTTGTAAAATCAATCCCCTCTGATTTAAATCCTCAAATGAAATGTTAAGTTATTTCCAAAGTATTTTTTTTTAAAAAGCCCCCGCAGTGAGTAAAATATGAACCATTAGATTAAAACATGATGTATTCATGATAGATCTCCTCGAGTCACTACATACGCATCAAATCTGGACTAAATCGGGGCGCTGGTTGAGAAGTTATGTCCAAAAAACGTTTTTGTAGAAAAGTCCCCCCTAGTGAGTAAAATATGAACTGCTGGGCTAAAGTACGACATTTACAGGATAGATGGGACTAAATAAAAACCAAGTATTAGGAAGTTATTTCCAAAAAACGATGTTTCTCGTAAAGGACCCTCCCTAAAGTAAAATATGAAATATTTGAGTAGAACATCGGAAAATCGTTTGACTATCGGACCAACGGTTGAGAAATTATGGCCCGAAAACTTTTGGAGATAGAGCGCCCTCTACTGTTCCCTCTAATCCGACGAAGTCATAGGAAATTACGTCTGGAAAAACGTTCTCATAAAAACTCCCGCTAGAGTAATTTATGAAATATTAATGGAAAACATCGGACAGTAATCGGACCAACGGTTGAGAAATTTCCCAGACCTTTCCCATAATCCCTCCAGCTCTTCCTTGCACTAAGGTCTATGTGGGTGTCAAATTTGAAAATGATCCACTCAACTGTTTTTGAGTTATCGCGCCAACGCAAGGCTTCTGCGATGACCATTCCGCAATATCCCCGACTTTTTTTTCGGGGATATAATCATCGACACAGAAAATAAATCATCTTTAGGTCCAACCCATCAAGGTTATGGAAACACACCGGATAGTTGCGGAGCTATTCTAAGTTTATTTCGGCTGCGTAAATCATGCCGGGCTTGGAGCAGAACAGGAAATTGCAGCTTTAAGTGTTCATCACAGGTTGAGTTGAGTTATTCCAATAATGGACTCTCTCCGTTGCACATCATCTGCGTCTCCCTCCGTGTATGAATCATGCATGATGTAGTCAATCTGCTGGTAACTGCTCACTGACATTTTTAAAATAGCATTTTACAGTCCAATTAAGGAGTGGGCGGATCCTTCTTGTTTAAGAAAGACCAACATGTCTCTCTAATGGAAATAGCAAGCGAGTCCTTAATGCAGGACTAATCTCTGCAAACCCCCGTCTATTCCCTGGCAGTGGATTATTAATGGGCAGTGCGGAGGCTGGTGAGTAGAGCTGCCTCTCCTCGCTAATGTGTTCATTCCTCATTGTTAGACGTCTGCTGAGGAAAACACGAACGCACGCCGCCCTCTAACAAACTCCTACCTGCACGCACGCGCGCTCACACACGAAGGAGCGCCATCCTTGCAGAATTATACTCTTAAGGGAAACTATTAACGCCGTATTCGCCGTTCGGCGTTGATCCTCCGATGAGGTCACGAAGACAAATTGAATGCGGCCCGTTGGATCCCACACCCATGCTGTCAATCAGCGTTTCTTAATTGGATCAAAGATTACTCGTGGCAGCTGCGTGAAACATCAAACGGGTAATTAAATGAAATAATGAGAAAATAAACCTTAATGTTGCCAAGAGGGAATGGAGGCGAGGCTGGGGAAAACGTGAATCTGCTGTGCTCTCTGAAATTACCTCTCTCCGGCTCGGGCTAATTGCTGGAGGATGTCCTCTTAACCGAGTGTGAAAAGCTGTGTCTAATTACAGCAACATTAATCAGGCATTAGCATGTTATCACAAGGTTAACTTATCAGGAGAGGCCCAGAAGCAGCTGGAGGTGCCATTTATCCATGCTGCACCGGGCCAGCTCGGCCACAAGGGGTAGTTCTTGTTCTGCCAATGAACCATTACTCAGCCTCCTTGAAGGAGGGCTGGAATTAAAGACAACCATGTTGGATTGCGGGGAGCATTCCAGACTCCTCAGTGTGCAATTTGAACAGCCAGAATCAATACAAGGCATCTCCTGCTCATCCTGGGCCGGAATTGGAAACATTTGTGCTCTGGTATTTCAAAGTCCGCTTTCGCACATCCACGCCAACGGATGGATTGCGTGAATCTGCAAAATCAATTTGGAGTGATTGTGTGCTCGGCGGAGCAGTTGAATCCGGTGTAAACGAAGATTGATTGGGTCCAAAATGACCTCACTTGTCAAATATGATGAAACGTCAACCCTCGCTTATTGTTGGGAAATATAAAATCTTAAAGCATTAGCAAACGGTAAATGTTACCGAATAAGCCAATTTTGGTTTAAATGCTCCTCATTTGTTTTTTTTAAAGTTAATTACGTAACCAAAATAAGCTCAAAAAAAGCTCCACAACTATCAGCTGTATTTGTTGACAGGTGAGACCTAAAATAATTTATTTTCAGTATCAGTAACATTGTACCTGTTGCTAGTTGTGAGTAATCTGTTATTAAACACACCAAAATACCAATCTTTCTATCCTTGTCTGATATTAAAAAGGCTAAAACATCATCATATTACACTTACGCCGTCAAAGACAGTCAATGAATTTTGAACTGTCTGATTACCTCTGCATCAAATTTGATAAAAGTACCACAAAGGACATGTTATTATACACAGTTTTTGTACAATACAAAAATTCCTAATACAAATAACTGCGAAAAAAATAAAAAGTCAAATGGCAATAGTGAAAGACTATAAAATTTAAAACAATGTATCACAGTTATAGATACGGTGAACAATCTTAAATACAGAAATGGTTAATAACTTTATAATCTATGGTCCGAATATGTAGGAAATGCAGAATTTCACTGTTTTGATCAAATTAGAGGAAATATACCGTAAAGTTACAAGCAGGTCACTACCGTTAAGATAATATTCTCTCTGAAGGACCAGAATCTGCTGGTGTGAAAACTTAAATAACAAATTTAAACCATTCAGTAAAAGCATACCCAACATGTTTCTACAGAAATTAGGTGCTAAAGAAAATGTCAATTATTTGAGAAATTATTTAGATTTTTTTTTGGCAGAATTCATTTAAATTCACAGTAATTTTGTGTAATGATCTAACTGTAAAAATCTAAACAGGTTGTCATTCTATCTGTTTTTAGGGTATTTTTTTCACAGCAAAATTCTGGCAACTGTATTTATGGTAAAATGTAGGATTTTATTTTTGTAATTATAGGATAGGACCAGACTGACGTTTGGCCCAGTTTGGTAGCCAATGTACGGAAAATGTACGATAATTGGGATTATGGCCATGTATGTCCATCTTATGCGCTTCATTCAATATTTGGCTGTTATACACATTAATGTTTAAATTATAATCTAACACGAATCACAGTAAAAACTAGGAAAAGCACCCAGAGAGCGCAAATATCTCCTTTAATGTCTGAGTTATTGCCAGCCTCTAAATTTACTGACAACTCCCACCTCTCAAATACTCTGTAGCCGCTCCCCACCTGCGCCTTCCACTTCAGCGTCTCTGTTCAGCTCATGGAGCCCCCAGCTCCAGAGACTCCCAAAGAAAAACCAAAGGAACTCTTGTCAGTGATCCCCCAGTTCCAACCCCGAACAAACATCAAAGGAGCTCTTAAAACTGAACACCAAGCTCCACCCCCATAGGAACATCAAAGGAATCAAAGGAAGTCTTGAATCTGAGCCCCAAGCTCCGCCAACGAAGGAACATCAAAGGAATCAAAGGAAGTCTTGAATCTGAGCCCCTAGCTCCGCCCACGAAGGAACATAACTGGAATCAAAGGAACTCTTGAAACTGAGCCCCCAGCTCCATCCACAAAGAACAAAGGCAGCAATAAACACATTCTGACCTCACTTCCCCAAACGGCTCATTACTTTATTCTTCTTCATTTCAAATGCTGTGAAACTAGTAACGTCACCATAACTGAAACACCTCTAGGATACCAAAACCAAATACTTTTGGATATAATTTCATGCAAATATGTCCTGTTGAATTTTCTGTTACGCTGCTCACAAACAAACAAACAGACAAACAGACAAACAGACAAACGCACAGGAGTGAAATTCTAACTTCTTTAGGATGAAGATGAATAATGCTCCAATGCTGTGGAGAAGTACAAGTGAAATACACTTTTTTTTTTCTATACTGAGAGCCCTTTGGATTTAAACACGTTTAAATGATGTTTTTGGTCTATTTTTAGACGTATCTGCAGCTTCCGTATCCCCAATGATATCACGCATGTGTGCAGATGAAAGGTCACTCCCTGCATCGGTTTGGTCCTGTGCCCCGACTTCATTACCGGCAGCTCCAGTACGGTCTCATCAGGATTCCGGCGGGGGCCGAGGAACCGTACCTCCAGCAGCCCCCTGCCAAAGGCGCTCATTTGTCAGAGAGGCATGGAGATCACAGGCCGACAAATCTCCCACGTCTCCCAGTCTGTCGAGCTCTTTGCCTTGCGTATCAAAGACAAAAGAACAGAGCAGGAGAGCGAGAGAGCAGAGCAGCCATTCTCCTTAGAGCCGGGCCGCCATTTAAACCCCCCGAGCGTGCCCTTTGAAAATGCCTATTAGCCTGGGTGAGAGAGATTACAAGCAAATAAAATTACATTCATTGTGATATTTGATTTCGTAATACCCCCGGAATTATAATTACCCCGCACTCATGGTTTTTCATTTCAAAACCATTTGGCGACAACAAAGAATGAGAGACGGGAAACGAGCAGGTTGTGCATCCAGTGGGTGAGCGAACATCATCAGGCCTGGTTCGCTGGAAGCAACAATAACGGCTGAAGAATGGAGGCACTGATCAGACGGTAATCAGGTGAGAGAGCCGGAGGTAGGGACAAGGAGCACAGGGTGTCATTTTTATCTATCCATCTATTCGGCAAATTCTTTCTGTCTGTCTGTCTGTCTGTCTGTCTATCTATCTAATCTCACACACACACTCTGCTGACACTAGCTAAGAACATGTACCCAAGTATTACATTAAAATACACATTTGAGATACTTGTATTTCACGGCATCACTGGAGGCACCAATCAGATGGTAATCAGGTGAGATAGACACACAGGTCTTTATTTTCATCTGTCAGGCTTTTGGTGCCTAATATCTCGCTCAGTGTCAGCTGGGATAGGTTCAGGCCCAAAAGACCCTGAACAGGACAAGCGGTTACAGATAATGAATCTTTCGGTCCAACCAGAGAGGAGCATGATGGAATCAGTGTTGAATAACACAAGCCTCACACCGGTCGGTTGTGACCGGTGTTTGTGTCTGTCTGTCTGCGCCATAACAATGTTTCCTTGCACGGGGAATGCGGGCTTAAACCAACAAGTAGAAGTAGGGAGATAAGAGACATTCTTGGGCGGGACAGAAATGAGGCCTGGGAACGGCCGACTAGATAGCAGTACTTGTTGCTCTGATGTGTTAAGCAGCTGTCCTTCAACACTCCAATCAATCGCTGAGTGAGCCACTGTGTAGCCAAGGGCTGTGTGAGATAGCGAGATGACTGAACTCGACGGGGCCGTGCCTCGTGGGCATGGATCCGTGCATACAAAAAAATAATCAAATGTAAGGCTCTTAATCAGTAAGAAAGACTTAGAAACTCCGTCAACAACCTACTTCTGAACCTATGCTTCAACAGACATTGGTTTATCATTTTCTGCGCGTTTTTAGTTTAAAATATCAAAAGGACAAGGCACAACAGCTCCCAAGGTTTAGGAAAAATCCACTTCGGTCTCTCTGTTCAGCCCATTAAGCCGCCAGCTCCAGCCCCGAACAACTCCAACAAACTCTCTGAGTAGCCGCTCCTCTCCCGCGCCTTCCACTTCAGCATCTCTGTTTAGCCCACTGAGCCCCAAGCTTCACTCCAAGAAAGAAGGAATCATAGGATCAAAGGCAGCAATAGTCATCTTATTTACCTCTTTTCCAGCAAATATAACCCAGTGCTTGATCGGTGCTGGTTCTTGTGCCAGTGCTTAGTTGGTTCGAATCGCGCTCCTTCTAAAAACCTGTTTCCTATTCAATTGGCAAGGAGCCAAGTTGGAGCAACGCCATTATGTCACCGTGTAAAGTAGTCGGTTCTTGGCTCTAGACGGGCTAAGAGTTGGTGCTTGACTGGCACCAGTTTTGAGAGCCACGACCTGGTGCTTAGGCCGTCGAAAAGCAAAGTAATGGAGCTAAGTTAGGGTTCTGGCTCCGAACCAGGCCGGGAACCAGCTCGGTGGAAAAGGGATAAATTGCGAAATCGCTACTTCAAACAACTAATTATAAAACAAACAGTCAAACAGACAAAAAAGAGTGAAAACATAACCTCCTTGTCGGAGGCAAGAACATTCTTGGCATTGGTCGGCCATCCTGCATCATTTTTTATTTTGGCTTGCACCTGTGTGAAATCATGTTACTGCTACCATTCGACATGAGGCTGCCGGAGGCGTCCAAGAAACAAACGCACTTACACAAGCGTGTGTGGGACATGACACGCATTTCGAACGTGCTCAAAGGCCTCCTGAGACCTGCGTTGACTAATCTGCAAACAATCCACACTGCAAGCGTCATCGCAAGTGGAAGAACAAGCCCCTTAAGCAGTGACATTAATGAACACGGCCAGATAAGATAGGCTTCGTTATCTCGGTGCACGGAACTCCTGCCCAGATAGGAGATAAGAACCTTTCAAGGCGTGTTTGCTGCCAGACAAATGTCCAAAGAAGCAGGGGAGGAAGGCAAAAAAGGCCGGCCTGGAATGCTGAGAAGTCATGTTGAAGACAGCCTCGAGAAGAACACGATCCCCCTCTGCTCTTCGGCACCTTATTATAGTTTGTGTTACGTCTTGTTGAGGGCATGAATAGTTTAAGGATTACCATGAAACGGGGTTGGAAGGATGGGGCATGGAGGAAATAACCACATTTTTGAGCTACATCCATTAGTGAGAATGTTTTTTTTTCTTCTATCAAACTAGTAATGTGATTTAGAACTCTAGAATTATCCTTCTAGAGCTTTTCATGATCAGGGAGTCGCATTATGAGGGTCTGAGGGACCGTCGCTCTAGGTGCTATGAGGTTTGTTTGAGATATGTTTTTTTTTTTTCAATCAGCCATAACATTAAAACTACCGGACCAACCAATGTGTGTGATAACTTTCTTCTCCTGACCCTGAAAACGGATCACAAATCCTCCAAGCCTAGACCACTTTGGTAAGCACTATACCTGGAACACCGAGCCAGAACCTAAAGTTCTGGGGATGATCTCACCCTGTCGTCTAGTATCATCCTGGCACTTGACCATTTTTTCTGCTTCCAAAACATCAACTTCAGAAAAAAAACCTTCACTTTACTGACCCATATGTCCCAACCACTGACAGTTGGTGGTTACATTGTTATGGCTGTTAGTGTATTTCTTGAGTGTATTTGTACTGATTTATTAGGCTAATAAAGCTAAAAGGCCGTGAAAGGAGCAATGCTGACCCCCTTTTATTGGACTGTTGCTTCATGAGGTGCAAAGTGGTATTACTAAACAGATGAGCTAATGGATGCTTGTTTCATTGCTGTAATGAAATAAAGATAATTTTTTATTGCAGCCCATTCATTCGTTATCTGTAACCGCTTCTCCATAACTGATAATTTTTCTGTCAGCAGGCGATTGGTCCTTAGACCCTTCCTGGAGAGACAATGAGTCAAGACACCGACGGCGGTGGTGGCGGATGATACTGCTGAGACTGATGAATCTGCAAAGTCGGCTAACATTGAAGATATGACAATGTGCAATCGCACAGATGTGCACAAAGTTGAGGCTGAGCAGGCGTGACGAGAGAAAAATGAATGAGTATGCAAGGAATATTCTCTGAAGATGTACTGAAGAGTTTATAACAAATGCATTTATTCGATTTGGCTCCAATGCTTTTATTCAGTAGGTTACTTTATAACTTTATGATACTGGAATTTCTCTTCTGGGCCCCTAAATGCCACATGTTGGTTCATATCCCACCATTTGGACCTGAAACCTGATATTTCGTTCATTCAGTCTTCGACTCAGGTAGACACAGGTAAAGGCAGCTAACTTCCCCCAGAGTGTGTTTTAAATGAACAGAGGGAATAGGAACATCAAGCATCTGTTAATCTCCACTTCTCTCCATTCCTGTAAGAGGTAGTTCCCTTTGATTCGCGTGGGATTCTTACAAGTGTTTTTTTTTTGCATATATTATTTTTTGGGGGCGTGGCTTAATATCATAGATACTCTACATATATCATGAAATAAGATACAATCCGATTTACAAAATTATTTCATTGTGAAACATTAGAATTTCAGGGAAAATATTTAAATTGGATTAGCTCAAACTTTAGATGAAGCATGTTTTTAGAAATCTATTTGACCCTCGTTTGACTTCTTTTGGTTATATCCCATAATTCTGTCCTCACATGCTTTAATATGCCAACAAAAAAAAACAGCTACTCATTGAATAGATTTTTCTAAATAGACTCTGTAGCCATTTTTGACCAGTGGTGTCCTGCAGGGCTTCACCTTTGGACCCTTAGTTTTTATGCTAAAAACTAAGTCCCTTTGACCCGTGGTGTCCCCCACGTGTCCCCCAGGGCTCTATCCTCGGCCCCTTACTTTTTAGCACATACATGCTGCCGCTGGGTCACATTATGAACAGGTGCAGTCAAGTTTTTCAATAAGAAAGAAGAAAAGGTAGAAGTAAAAAGAAATGTCAAAAAAGCCCTATTTTACCTTTAAACAGATCAACTCCACAATTTAACGGTTTTTCCCTCACATGAACGAGTCTACCTTCAAGTTTCATGAAGACATGTCATGCAGTTTTTGCGTAATCATGCAAACCGACAAACCTAACCTCCTCGGTGGAGGTAATTAGTTATAATTAGGTAATTCATCACGTCAAAGCAAACAGAGCTATTACTCATGAAAGCTGAAAACAGATGCTCTTCTGTTGGTCGGGAGCGCTGGTGGTCGTGTTCCAGCTCCAGCTCCAGCTCCAGCACTTGGCGGCGCTCACATTCTAATATTTAAGCTTTATGGTTTTATGTGGAAAGATAGGATGTTGTATTCTGAAACGTCTTATTAGTTCACAGGCTGCAAAAACAAGCCTTTCTGTGAGTTTTCGGAATTTCACATTGGAAAGGAAATCCTCACGCGGCGGACGCCAAAGCGCTAGGTGTTTGCGTGTTTGCCAGCGTCAAACCTAATAAATGCTTATGAATATGCCCGCACCACCAGAGGGGACGGACTAACTCGTAATTCTCATTCTGCGGCTTGGAAAAAACTTCCGTCTTCCTGCTTGCCAAGTGGCTCTGAGGCGATCCCCGTGATGAGCCAAGGAAGGCTCTGCTAACTGAGCTCTGGAGAAATACGGTCTCAGCAAGATCCATATTCAAATAAACTTCACTCTTGGCCCGTGCACACAAGCCATGTTGTCACCAGCTGGCAGCGCCTCTCTCCGCCCCTTCAAATTCTGAGCCACTTTTGATTAACGTCTCTACGGCTAATCATGTGCGTCGGCTGTGCCAAATTGGACCGGCCACGTTTGGCCCCCGCTCGCCTTGAAATCTCTTAGTTTTTAATCTCCTTCTGAGCCTCCTTTTACACCACCTACCCTCCGCCTGAGTCTCCTCTTGTCTAGCGCCCATGCATAGAAGAGGCAGAGGGTGGCGTGGCGGCACGGCGCCATCCTTTGGGTCCCTGAATGGGAGGACTATCGCTGCCAGATGCACCCAGCTGCATAAATGTTATTCATTTTTATGGCTTGTGTACATAATATGGCCAGTGTGGGAGATTGTGAGGTTCCACTAAAGGCAGGGAAAAATCCTCAAAATTGAATCAAAGTGGAAAACTTATTTTGGCCGCTGGCGCTTCTGGACCTCCTCCTTTTCCATCTCCCTTAATTCTCTTCTATTCCATTCCTGCCTCACATGCCGCTCTTTAAAGCTCCCCTCTCGGTGATTTAAGTATATTCTTTCTCCTCGGCGGCGTGGGCCCGCCTCCTTGCACAACCATAATGGTGCTGGAGTGAGTCGGATGGAATATTTGTCATAAGTCCAGAGGTGCAAAACATTAGACAGCACTTTGTCACCAGGGTCCGGAATTCACACCATTTGGATGTTTCCGAGCCAGCTCCTTAACCGCTGACTGGCCTGGTTTCTATCAGCTGCCGCTCTGTTGACACTGAGGGCTAAAAAAAGACGGCAACATGGAAGGATGTAAGACACGAGCCTTTTTAGGTGGTCAAAACAACAAGCAGGCTGCAAAGAGCGCCGCGAACAGGGAACCGCAGCCAAAGCCCTTGACTGGCTCGGTTCATAGTTCAGATATAGCCCTGTGGCGGGGAACGGCTCCTGTAAGCGCTTTTTGCTAACCCCCGCAGAGAGACGGGCTGGAGCTCTGAGAGCAGCCACGGTCGGCCAAATCACCAGGCGCAGCTGAGGCCCGGGCGATCCAAATGTGATCCTGGCGGGGGCTTCCCGTCTCATTACCAATCTCCATTTCAAAACAGCCTTCAAATAGGAACTAATGCATTAGCCCTCGCCGGGGTAAAGTCTAGGGAGCCGCTACACGGCGGCTCAAAAATGCTTTCATACATGTTTTATCAGCGGGGGGAAGAGCGAGCAAGAGAGTAAAGGAGATTGGACTGAACCATTCATTTGTTGCCCATCTTATTAGCTTGGCACTGTGTTATTAGCTGCCATTGTGCTCTATGAAAGCCCCTAAGGCCCGTCCCACTGTTCACTGAATCTGGGTTGAGCTCGGCGCCAAGTACTTTTTCGGAGGTATTTGAGAGCATGAAAATTCAATCCCGAACCCTTCAGCTTTGAGGTTCTTCACAGATAAATGAAGGGGATTAGCGGAACAATAAAACAATGTCTTACCTCAAATAGCTCCATATCCTATTAATTGGGATTATGCAGGAGAAATGTGTTAGAAAAAACTCAAAAAATCCCACAACAATCTTCTAATTCTGTCAATGCAGAACTAAAAAAGGAAATGAGTTCTAACAACAACAAAAAAAAAGAAGAAGAAAAAAAATCATAACCGTTTCTGCGAAAAAAAAAAAAAAAATATAGAGGAAAAGGTAGTTATGTGAAGAATGGCTTTCGTAAAGAGCTGACAATCGCAGAAGCTGTAATGATCCACCTTGGGTTGGATATGCCGGGCAATGTTTCAATTGATTCCTATCTGATGATGGACTATGTGCTGAAATAAATTGACCTTGCCAGGCGATGAGTGAAATTGATGGGGCTTTTCATCTCCGGAGGGCCGTTCCACATTCAGCCGTAAAATGGATAGGACACAGGACAGAGTGGTTGTGTCAGGAGGGGAAATGTGTGTTTTTTCTTCTTCCAATCCCTACTTGGTGAATCATAGTTACAGGAAAAATCACTATGTGCTAACAAGTACAGGGTTTAAGTTGTTGACCGGATGATTAGGAGTAAAAGCGGAGGGAGCTGAAGCGAGGCTGGCCGCCGACAGATGCTACCCGTCAGGACAATATGTGGCTCAATTACTGGGAGCCCAAATTGAAAGTGATAGTGATTTAAATCTTCCCAATACGCCAGGCCCATTTTAGCAAACAGTCTTTTCAAGGAGCGGTATAAAAAAAATAAAATAAAAAAAAACCCTGCTGGAGAGTGATAGACACAGGATGGCTATTGATTTTCAATAACACCCCCTAATGACCCGACCGTGGTCTGATCCACGCTGTCATTACGGGCTGATGCCGCGGGACGAGATTGGTCGGTCTCACGGCACACGGCAGTGAGATGAGTAGTGGAGGCATTATCAGGATGCATCGGCCGTCTTTGTTGGGGCGGCAGGCACAGCCGAGGTCTTGTCGATAACAAGACGGGGTGCCTCAGGGCTCCCTCCGCGGCCCACTCCTGAGCGCCTTCCGGCCTCATTAGAGAAGCAGATGAGAGTCCGCTTGAGTAGGAAGAGGAGTCTCTCCTCCACCATCAGATAGCCTGCCTCCCAGGCATTGCTCCTCTTAATGAGTCCAGACCGCGGGTCAATATGCCACTGGGCTCCCAGTCAATACCGGTTACCTGCAACACAAACACTCAAAACCTGCTTTCATACAAAATCAATGTCCTATTAGTCCCTCCCTGTATTGCCTTGGTCCACTCCCATTGATTCCCATCTAAAGAGTTCTGTTGCCCATGTATGACAGATTACCTTCGAATGATCCGATGGCTTTGGTTACTCTTACAGCCAAGTCTGTTGCCTTTGTGATTTTCAAGCAACAAGCCCGACACCAGACGAGAAAAACTAGTCTTAGGTGCTTAAAACTGAGGCCCAAGCAAAGCTATCCACGTCTCGCAGGGGGACACAGAAGGCAGGAGAACCAAAGACCGGCCACAAATGCATGACATTAGGTCCAAACTTTATTCCGTACATTTTAAACCATGAATGTTCATTTTCATTTTTTGCACGCCTAAAACTCTACTTGTTTTGTATACAAGAGTCTAAGAAAAACAACTGCACAACACCACAAGGTTGACAGAGAAAGTCCTTTTTGCCGCCCACAAAAAAACGTCTCCCTCTTTTTTCTGCCAGGGGCTGGTCCAGTTTGTGACTTGGAAAAATTCCGTCATTGTCTCATTATTAATATAAACACGTGGTTAATCCAAGTTCCTCTCTGTTTTCGCTCGGCTCCTTCCGTGCAATCTCTTCATTAGGGGTGCTGTGTGCTGCTTTGCATAGATTGCAGATGATCCTCGGAGGCCACCTTACAACACCCTCCCGTCAGAAGTCCCATCGATTGGCCAGGCTTGTCTGTTATGCCGTAATATTCAACCGGGAAGCGATTCCACGCCGCCCCCCCGCTCCCCGTGTTTCATTTAATTTTGTTTTTCTAGAAATGGTTAAAAAGACTAATAAATTTACACAGTCATTTCGCAGCGAAGGAATATTAACAAGTTATTTACATCGGCTTTTTCTTTACAGAGACTGAACAAAGACCTTATAATATATATTCATCTGCATATCTCAAAGGCAAAACAATTGAACGAAACAGTAAGGTAACATTGTACGTGGTCGTCGTTGAGGATATCCTGGTACCGTGAGGTTAAGTTACTGAAGGTCGAAAAATCCAGTCTTTTACAGTGGGTCATAATGGATATGTCTCACAATCAAACTGGGATAAATATTGTAAAAGGCGTGGCTAATGCACAAAATACATAAAATCCATAGAAATAATATCTATACACGGACAAGGATAGGAAATGTACAAACTCATTTCGGGACCTCTCTTTTTGCGCAAAGCTGAAAAAAGGGTATTGGATTAATATATTAATAATTATTATCAAATATTTAAGTCGGATATAAACATACACATATTTGTGTTCTCTTTACCGACCGTGTGCCACCTCCAGTCCGCAGAAAAATAAAGTCAGGGCATGTGCTTGATCAGCCTTACATACCTTTACTTTGTACAATCATACCCTTTCCCTTGGGGAGTTTTGCTCCTCTCTGGTGAAGAGCAGTGCATTTTATTCACAACGAGTTCAGACGGAGGGGCGGGGTGGGAGGGTGGGGGCTTCTGAGTGCATCCGGTTAAGACTTTGTGCACTTTTCAAAAAAGCTACCGCGCCTCCACTTCTTTGGGGTTGCGAGATGGGGAGTAGTCCCGTGGGTCCTGGGTGGTGGTGAGGGGGGTAGTCCTCCTGGGTGAGGCTGGCCTGGCGCTGCCAGCTGGCACGAGGGGCGGGGGCGCACTCAGTGCGGCAGTCGGGGGTGTTCTGTTCATGGGGCCGTTGTGTCCTGTGGAGGGACTAAGTCTGGGGTACGGCATGCCCCCTAGATGAGGCATAAAGGGGGGCATGTGGGGTAGATGGCCCTCCATGGGGGACTGGTGTAGCTGATGGAGGCGTGCTCTGTCTAGCTCCTCCCTCAGGTGGTGGCGCTCTCGCTCCTCCGCCTGCTGCCTCATCCTCTCGTGCTCCCTGCGCACCTCCAGCAGGTGCTCGTGGTGGGAGTAGTCATGGGCCTCCCTCTCGCGGTAGGCTCGCTCCTGCTCATAGATACTGGGGAAGCGGTGCCCCTGCTCGGCTCTGAGCTGGAAGTCCATGCGCCGCTGTAGGTCCAGGCTGCGGTAGGCCTCTCGGAGTGGATCCCACGGAAAGGCCGGGTGGGGCAGGCGCTCTCGTCCTGCCAGCGGGCTCACTCCCATGAACGGAGCCATGCGAGCCCGGTCCAGAACATTTAGGCTGCCCATCTGGGGCATGGCACTCATGGAGAGGGGCAGAGAGTGTCCCATGGGGACGCCATGCATCCCAGGCCCCTGCATGTCGTTACCACGTGGAGAGGCAAGAGGGTGCTGCTGGGACAACGGTGGGTGGTGGTGGTGTGGGTTTCCAGGTTGGCTGATATGAGGGGGAAGAGCTTGAGCCATCGGTTGGGGGGCAGGCTCTGAACTGACCACCATGACCTCCTGCTCCTCCTTCCTCTCCTCTTTAATCTTCATGTCGTTTTTGACCTTGTGGAAGTCTGCCTGTTGGGGATCTCTCCTCTCGCTGTCCTTCAGCGTAGGAGGCGGCCCACCTGCCATCTTCATGCCCTGCTCATTGATCACCGCCTTGGAGAACGGAGAAGGAGAACGTTGGCTGGGCTTGATGGAGTCTTCGGAGGATCTCCTCTCCAGCATCTCCTTGCCGGGCGAGCGGCTTTCCTTCACCTTCACGTCGGCCAGCGCGGAACACTCTCTGTGGCGCTCCAGCAGCTCCTTCTCTGGCTCGCGGACCCGCTCCATGCCGCCACTGTGATGTCGACCCGAGTCACTGGAGTTCTGGCTGTTTGAGCGAATGAGGTTGCTGATCTGGTAGCTGACCGGTGCGGACGCCGGAGATGAACGGTTGGAGTGGCGGTTGCGATCCACGGAATCCCTGCGATGACACAATAAAACGTTTTAGTACCAGGTAGAATGTAAGAAGGACTTCTCTAGATTCGATCTCCACTGCCTCTGATCACTTACAGCATGTGAACTCTTTGATGCGCATATTCTATTTCTTTGATGCGTTTATTCATTAAATATCTTTAACTTGAATAACCAGTAAAATTCGGTGATGATTAACGTTTGTATTTCAGGGAAACTAGTCAATACTAATTACTTTAGCTCAACCTTTTATAGCATGTTTTTAGAAAACCATTAGACACTTAATAGACTTTTTTGGTTGCGTCAAGTCACATAATTCTGTTTATAAGTCCTCACCTGCTTTAATACGCCAAAAAAAACCCATCATACTTATTGAAAAGGACTTTCTCAATAACCACAGTGGCCCATTTGACCGGTGGTGTCCCCCAGGGCTCTACCCTTGGTCCTTTACGCTTTAAAAAATGCTTTTTGCCACTGGGTCATATTATATTAGACACTAAAGGGTTAAGTTAAGAGTTTTACACAATTTTTCCTCAAACTGAGTACTTGCTGTGGAAAAGGTGGTGCTGCAATCACCATAATTAGTTTTTATTTTAATACGTATATATTCAAATTTAATCAAAATATATTTCAATTAGTATTATGCCGTATTGTTATTATTTATTACTGTAAATAAACAGTTTGTAGTCAATCTCAATGCTGTTAGCGAAATCCCTTGATTAAGGATTATGAGGCCAAAATGGTTAGGGGCCGCGGGTTTCATGTTTTTTCATTTTTTTTCAAGTATTTCATGCTAAAGTCCTTTAATGTTACAATCTCTAAAATGCTAATAAACTATATTTGAAAGGAATAATAAAGATTTCCTCAACAAACAATGAGGTTAAATCCTCTTCATGACGCTCCTATGCAACCTCTGAATGTAGCGACATCATCCACAGAAATGCTTCCAATTAATTTTTGACAGGAGATTTCTCTCTCCCAGGTGCTTGTTGTACATTTATATTTGTCTCTTGTTCACGGTTAGATCTATGAATTTAATTAGTTTCAGTTTTCAAAGGTAGCTGCTACAAAACCGACAGGAGAATTCTTGAGCTAATTAGCATGACAGAAGATAACTTGATCATCTTGTTTATGCAGAACGTTATTACGAATTCAAATATGCACACGTTTTCCGTAAGCACTTATCCTGTTCAAGGTTGTGGGTCCACCCGGGTCATCACGGTATCCACCGCAGAGAAATCCAAACGTTTGATTCACACCTTAGATCCAATTCAGGGTCACCAACTCACTTTTATTTGCATATTTTTGCACAGCGGGAGGAAGTTTGAGTAACCGGAGAGAACCCACGCAATCACAGGTGAGAAAATGCAAACTCCAAACAGGAAGTCCCCAACGTCGGAGGCGGCTTTGTCCCCCAGAACGCTTCTGGTCGATTGTACACCGTTCTGTGTCAAGAGCTAAGATAATTTGATCATCTTGTTTAAGGAGAATCATCAATGAATAATTTTGTGTACACTGTATGATTTAAGCCTAAATCGACCTTTCTAAAGAGCGTCAGGACCGCCGGGTTGTCTGTTGGTTTTTGTCCGAAGTTTTTTGTCGTGAAGTGCACGGGGGGTCACGAGGGCCGATCACCAGGTCCCCGACAGCCGTCGGATGATTGGAAGGTTTTTAACGTGTCGAAAAAAAACCCCTCAATCTTTCGCATAGTTGAAGCAGGGTCTCGACTCGATCCGAAGTAATTCTACTGTTTTGTACTAAACTTAAAACTCACCTGTCTTTATCTTTCTCCTCTTTTCCGATGGACGCGTCTCTCTTCTCTCGTTCCCTCTCCCGCTCCCTGTCTCTCTCCCGTTCTCTCTCCCTCTCTCTCTCGTGACTGTTGGCCGAGCTGCTCCTCTCGACGTCCAGGGTCTTGGGCCACTGCGGCGGGGTCGGGAAAGACGGCGGGGTGCGTCGCAGCCTGTTCCAGGTGTCGTGGTGGGGGCTGCCAAAGGTGGGCAGTCCCCCTGGCCCCTCCTTGGTGCCGAACATACTGTTGGACCCTGGAGAGAAAGGGGAGACGGGCGGGGGACCCAATGTAAGCTAATTGGGCACAAAACCTCATGTAGGACACATAAGATGAGACAGACTGAACAACAAATGGTGCTTTTGTCTTTGTCTCTGGAGATTCTCTCACTGAAGCTGCTTGAAAGAGTTCGAGGTTAATGACTCCCCCCACCGGAGAGAAAGAAAACTACTCATTTGCTTTTGCACTAAAGGGCCACCCTCCCTTTTGTTGGACTGGGTGAAGAGGGGAGGCTCGTTTGCCCTATGGAGTTGCAGGCTGTGAAAAGCTAAGGAGGACCTTAGCATTCCACAGCATGTCCGTCCCCATCACATCCATTAGCACAACAGGGCGAGCGATTTGGCGTGGAAGAATAGGAGGGACGAGGAGAGAAAAAAGAGAGAAAGGATGCTGGGGGGGGGGGGAGAGAGAAACCCCTCCATGGTGCTGCAGAGGGGGGCTTGACAAATAATTAATTGATGAACTGCCACCAAAACAGCGAACCTGAGAGCGCCGGTTGGCAGCAGCGCTCTCAGATTTAAGCCAGGCTGGTTGCTGGGTGAGGTGGTGGAGGTGGGGGGGGGGGGGGGGGGGGGGTTGGGGGGGGGGGGGGGGGGGGGGGGGGGGGGGGGGGGGGGGGGGGGGGGGGGGGGGGGGGGGGGGGAGCTTTGCCTGGTTGGGCCTCCCTGAGCTGTGGATGTTTTGACACTGAAACTAGAGCTAAGTGTTTTGGTTTTTCTTTTTTTTTTCTTTCTCTTTCTAATTCCTCCCCGCCTGGCTCTCCCTGTGGTCTAACTGCCCTGCTCTGTTCTGCTACCGGCCACGGGGGCCAGATTGAGAGGAGCGGTGGAGGAGGAGAGGGGGGGGGCCAGCGCTTACCAAGCGAGGGGTTGCCTAATCCTCCGAAGGCACTGCTTGAAAGGTTGCCGAGGCCGCCATAGGAACTGGAGCGACTGAAAGGATCTGTAAAATGCCAAACAGGGATTAGCAAAGAGGGGGGGGGGGCTGGCCAGTGGTGCTCACCCCAACACCAACCCGGTTCCACTCGGCTTTTCTCTTACAAGCGAGCTGTGTTTTGTTTTTTTCAGCGCTGACACCCTAGCTCTCTGTCTGGTAACCCTGCAGCAGCTAGGTCCAATGCTGGGTTCCCTGGACTGTGTCTGACCCTGCTGGGCCTGGAGGAACTACTTCTTGAGGGGGTCAGTTAGTTTTGGGTAGCGGTCGGGCGGGAGTTGTTGGAGGCTGTAAAAATTAAGACTAGCATGATTCAACCGGAGAATTAGTGTCAGACGGACGCACACACACACACACACACACACACACACACACACACACACACACACACACACACACTCCAGCCTCCAGATTTACGGCACAAATATTTACCCCGCAAAAGTCGGCGAGCGACATTCATCAACTGGGAAATTTGCAGTCCCATATTTTTTTTTTAATTTGGTTAAAAGAAAAAATGAAAATGCATAAAAACTTATCAACCGCTTCATGGTTTAGGGATTTTTTTTTTTTCTCCAGCTAAAGCGCTTGTTAATATATTAGAAAAGACAACAATTGAGAAATCTCCTCTGCCTCACACACACATGAATTCCCCTGATAGGGAAAAAAAAACAAAAACAGAACGCTCTCTAAATCTTCCTCCTCAGTGCACCGCATATTCATCAACACAAAACGGATTGACTCAAGGGGCTTACGCCATGAAATCAACTTCCAACTCTGAGCCCAAACTGGTTTTTTTTCCCAGATAGAAAAATAAATGAACGCGTGAGAAGTAATTAAATGCACGACTAAATCCGACATTAACTGCCTCCCGTTGCTCAGGAGAATTAAGCGTCTGTGAGCACGTGGATAGAATCGTCATTTACTGCTCTGCACATAGGTTACGCTAGTAAAAATAAATAAGGGAGACTGATGAGTACTTTATGAGTCACACTAATCATACTGACTGATTCTATGACGGCTGCACTCTTTAATAGCAACAACTTCCTGTTTACGCAACGACCAACCGACTACAGCGGCCAGATAGACTCCATTTTAACCTTCGAGTGAACCTGAGATAAATAGGAGAAATATCAATCATATCTTTTGGCTTTTAATGTGTTCAAGAGAGAGAGAGGGAGAGAGAGAGAGAGAGAGAGAGAGAGAGAGAGAGAGAGAGAGAGAGAGAGAGAGAGAGTGAGAGAAAGACTGAGAGAAAGAGGAGATGTTTAAAAAAATTTAACTTGGGTTTACTTACACTTACCTGCCAAATGGCTAGGAGGCAGGAAACCACTGGGATGGGGGGCGTGGCCATACGGAGAGGGAGCCGGGTGGCCAGTGCCTGTCAGAGAGGAGAGGATTTGTTAGTGTTATAATCCGCCTGTGTAGTATTGTGTCGTTCCTGTGATGTCATGACTTCACCTGTGGGTGGTTGTAATGTTATGGCTCTTTCTCAACGCTAACCAATGCAAACCCATTCTGAAATGATTCTGATTTCAAATGTATAACGAATATGTTCCTGCAGCAGCATCGTCGACCTCTTAAGCCAAAACAACTGTCAGCCATAACAATATGACCACCCTTCCAGTTTGGTGCAACTCCGACTTTTCCTGCCAAAACAGCTGTTTCCCGTTAAGGTGCATTATCCCGCTGAAGGAGGATGACGTGGGTTTTTGGTTTGCGGCAATGCTTAGGTAGGTGGCATGTGTCAAACAGCAGTACGCCAAGGTTTCCCAGCAGACCATTGCCCAAAGCATCGCACCGCCTCCCTCAGACATCCCATTGTGCATCCTGGTACCATCTCTTCCCCGTGTGACAGATGCACACACACATATCTGATCACTGGTTATAATGTTGTGGCTGATAAGTGCAAGCTAGGGGAATCCGGGGGTGGCGGCGAGCAAATTGGCCATTGATATTTCTGCTGTAATTTCAGCCGAGGCGTGTTTGTGTGAGAATCTATAGGTGGTCACCGGGGTCGGTTCCCGACTCGCGCACCAAGCCGGCCGCTTCCGCTAAACGCTGCCAACATCACACACATTCCATGAATTGTTAATGAAAGAGCCAATTACAGGACTGCCTCTGACACACCGCGGTGTAATTACCAGTCAAAGGCTGTTCGCCTCTCTGTTGCCCTCCAACGCAGGGCGAATCAGTCAATTACCTCGGCGCGTGCGAGTCATCCATATTTATGGACGGACCTGATCCTCCGACCGGCCAAACATTCCATTCTTCCACCGCGATCAAGAGAAACAGCGGTGGGAGAATGATTGTGGCAAAGCGGCCATATATGAATCATTTGAATTTGAGAACCGGATGGTTTGAATGTTTTATTGCGGAAGTCGCCGGTGGGAGGAGCCGACTGACCTGTGGACGAGAAGAGGGGTCGCGCCAGGTCATGAGGGTAGGGGAACCCTGGGAAGACTCCTGGCGCCGGGGGTCGACTGAACAGGTCCAGCTTCCCATTCATGTCTAATTTGTGAGGATCCAGCTGCATTTGCTAAAGGAAGAGGAAGAGGAAGAGGGAGACAATTAGGTCGTTGGAACAGTAGCAGCGGTTTACGGCGGCTGAGTGAGAGAGGTCTGATCCTCGCCGACGCCGGGTGAGAGATCAGAGGAAGACAGACACGTCAACAAAGGCTCCATTCTGGACGTTTTTGTTGCAACAAATATATATAAGCTGATTAGTGGTGCTAAATCCTTGCTAACAGGGTTCAGCTCCCGAGAAGGACTGACACCAGCGGGCTAGCGGCATTAGCGGAGGATCGGCATGGCGAGGCCACAGAATCGCTCACGAGCTGGAGGAGAGGAGGGAAGCTGGAGGAGAGGAGGGAAGCTGGGGTTCGGATCCAGAATATGGATCCATTATTATTATATGTTTTATATTATCATTGTATTTTATGGGTACTTTTTTAACATGCTCATTTCTCACACTCTAATTTTAGTAACAACACGTCTGAGGGGTTTGTGTTCGATTTTTATCGTATCGGTGAAAAGTTGAGGATATTACGGAATTGTAATCGCCGCGTCCGCGTTTGTTTTGTTTTAACGCGATAACTCAAAAACTAGCGCATGGATCATTTTCAGGTTTTATAACCACGTAGAACTTAGTAAGGGGAACAACTGGACTTAATTTGGGAAAGGTTTGTCGTATATTTCCAACACTAGGAGGAGCTTTATCGCTAACATTTATCGGGCCATAATCACTCATTTAGCTATTTTATTAAAAAATATGTTTTACGAACTTAATTTCCTAACTGTTTCTCCGATTTAGTCCAAATTTGGTAGATATACTCGACCCAAAGACAACTATCTACTATATATCGTATTTTACTCTATTATATCATATTTGACTCACTAGGGGGAGCTTTATTACAAAAACTCAGTTTTTTGTGGACATAAATTCACAAGTTCAATCAGGGGATTGCTTGTACAACGCAGGGGATTGGAGAATTTTCCAGGGATACACAACCCTTTTTTCAGGACGACAGCGTAGGCCTAGTTGTTTCTGTGTTTTTAGAAATTATGTGAGGAGAGTGAGAGTGTGAGGAGCCTCTGCAGAAACGACAGTTTTGTTTTTGTCTTGGTTCACAGGTTGCATTTTGGTCAACAAGATTATAAATGCATCGACTAATTCCGACACTTGGTACTATAAATACTTCTGTTTATTACCCAAACCCAAAACAGCATACCTGTTTTAAAGCACGAGGCTATACTATTGCTGTGCGTTTAACTAACAACGTTACATTTGGAAAACTTCGTCAGCCCTCCATAAATTTCGGATTTGAAGCTGGAGAATTACTTAGATTTTTTTTTAAAGACCTCAACTAAGATTTTCGCCACATTAAAGTCAGGAAGTTCACGAAAGACGGTAAAGTGGATAAAAGCATGGTGGTTTTTGCAAAAGCTTAAAGCCGTCATGTGCCGATAAGTGGTGAGCGGATCGATACTAAAATATTGATAGTTCGGATCCGAGCGTTTCTCTTCTAGAAGTTAAAAGATCGATATTTACATTCAGTAATTTGTGACAAACGTTTCTAATTATTATCACCAGCAACTGCAGAAAGTAATGTCCCGCTTTATCTCCAAATTTCCCGGTGCCATATTTACTCAAACGTCGGCCCGATTTACTCCAAATCTTCTGAATATTATATTTTACTCGAGTAGTTCATGTTTTACTCACCAGGAGGAGCTCTTTTTTTTTCAGAAAAACACAATTATTTTTGGACATAATTGAAAAACTATGTTATGGATCATTTTGAAATGTTATACCCACATAGACCGTAGTACAAGGAAGGACTGGATTGATTTGGGGAAATGTCAGTTGTATATTCCGGACACTAGGGGGAGCTTAGTCTTCAAAAGCCTTCGGGCCATAATTACCAAACCGTTGGTCCGATTTAGTGCTAATTTTGTGCATTTGAAACAACACTAATGGATCTATCTCGCATTTTCTGTTTTTTACTCTAATAATTTATATTTGACTCACTAGGGGGAGCTATTGTATGAAAAACACTATGTGACAAACATAAGTCAAAAACTATTTTGTGGATCTGATTTACACTGTAATCCAAATTTGGTGCACATGAATTGACTCAAGGAGGTTTATTTATTATTTTATTCACCAGGAAGAGCTTTTTCACTTCCTAACCATTCACTGGATTTAGTATTTCGTTCAAATAATTTGACTCAAGGCGATCTATCTTGTATATATATATCTATCATTCTTTACTCATTAGGGGGAGCTTTTTTTTTTTTTACAAGAAATGCACCAAAGTCCTACTCTCATATACCTGTATATTATATTTTACTCTAATAGTTCATATTTCACTCACTAGGGGGAGTTCAGTCAAGGGGAATTATTTGCAGGGGATCGGGGACTTTTTCGGGGATATATACTTATAGGTTTAGTTTGTGCAAGTGAAAACAAGAGGAGCCCCCCCCGCCCACCCCCATTTTTGTTTGATTTCCATTTGTTCCAGTTTTCTGTGTCAGCCTTTTCCCACCCATGTGGGCTCTAAACCCAGCGCCACATGACATGATCAGCCCTTCCATTACCAGTATATTTGATCTGTTTGTACAGATAACAGCAGGATTCTTGCAAAATAGCATCATCCGTCTCACGCACCTTCATTTTCTGCTGGTGGTGGTAGATCTGCCATGCGATCTGGACGTGCACCGCGCACCACTTGCCAGGTTTCTAAAAAATTTAGAGAGGAACTGAGGTTAGCCGCTTGGCTTTGATATGCGGGAGCTAAAAATGGAGTCTGGCATTGAGATTTGTTGGCCAAACTACAAAGTGTGTCACAATTTTTCAACCAGGCAACGGATTATGAGAATCTAACCCCGACTGGAGAACCTCAAAGCTCATGCAGCCAAACCCTGCATTTTCTTGCTCAGGAACGGATCAGAAGAATGTACAGTTTTAGACTTTGTAGCCTGGCCAGAGCGATGAAATATAAAAGATACAAGATGGACAAAGAGGCGACTTACCCTAACAGATGTCCTGAATGGATCTGTTATCTGTGAAGACAAGACGGACAATCGTTATCCCCAGGGATGAAGATAAAACACCAAAAATATGCATTTGAAAAAAAAATCTCTCTTTATCTCGGTAACCATGGCGACGCGTGAGGTGAAGCATTGTCTCGGTAGATGTTCCAATGCAAATAGAGGCATTCATATCAAGTCTTAGACACATGCCAGGGGTTCCATGCTTACCCGTGGGTCCTTCTGTAGGAGCGTGTGAGGTACTGCTCCAGGACGCGCCGCTACATCGATGGGATTCGACGCCTGAGAGAGAAAGAATCCAAGGACAAGACGTACAGGATGATTTATCCGTTAGAAAATGAACTACGGCATGCATATAACTTCTGACGTATGTACCTCAGCATGAAAAGGAATACTTTTATCTAAAGATGTAGTATGTAAGATGCAGTGACATCTAGTGGTCAAGTGTCATACAGCAACCTCAGCTCACCCCTCCCCATCCAAGAATCTAGTGTCATCGCCTACGAACGTATAAAAGGTTCCTTAAGATAGGTAGGTTGCGTTAACAGTTGTGGCGAGGTCCCGGTTCTCCTCCTCCACCAGGGAGAGGAGGAGAACCCGCTTTCTTTCAAATTCCTATTTTATTATTATTAGTAAATCGTACGTAAAGACGTAACACATGGAGCTGCACAAACAAAACACATAAAACGCGGTAATTTATACGTGCATACAGGTTTTAAACTAGTGGAATTGAAAAGGTTTCTCCCAGTTTTGCAGACATTTGTCGAAAAAGTTATTTCCTCCATGTTTTGAATATTTTTGCGATATTCTATTCCATCTTGTCGACCTCTGTTGGAAGTTCCGCCTGTAACCTTTTCCGTCTTACGTGAACCCAAATGGAGGCTCATACATCATATTTTGCACAAGAGATGGCGACGGAGACCTCTCGAGACCTCGCCATCAGAAAGGGGAAACATGAAGACCCGACTCGTGAAACCGTGGGACGGTAAACCGGTAGGTGCGGCCTGCTTGGGACTCTTATTGGATGGTGGGGGAAGGACAATTCCTGCACCAAGTGGTGTTTTCTTTGGACGGACGAAGCAGACATCACCATTTATCTCTGAACAGGTTTCACGAGTCAGGTCTTCTTGTTTCCTTTGAATTGCTTTTTTGTTGCGCTAAATAAGAAGTACGATAATCCATTTGTGAAACAAATCTCGTCTCAACCAATCTTGGTTTGGTTTTTAATCGCCTTTATGTCACTTCGATCCTATAAAAACACAGAGTCTCTTCTAGAGCCGCTGTTCAGTCCGTGTCTTCTAGGCGACCCCACAAACATGGCAGTGCAGCACGCGGGCTGAAAGAAGACCCGCCCACTCTGGAGATATTAAAGGACTCATTCACAGCTGATTATACACACTAAAAACTTAGTTATGGATATTATACTTCATTTATTCAAAACAAGTACCCCCTTAATGTTACACGCTGCACCTTTAACTGTGAGCATCTGCTTTATATAAGACATTGGAACAAGAGTTATCGGTTTAATTCCCGCTACATCAATGCAGACGCAGACTTATATGACTGTTCTGCCTCCAACTTCACCATTAACGGTTTTTAAAACCGCCAAGAAGATCCTCGGCTAATGATGCCTGCAACACTCAAACCCTTCCTCCTCCTTCAGCGGCACCGCAGCTCACTAATCCTCGACAACTGCTACTATACGGCTGATGTCAGTAGATAAAACCGCCCTGATGCCGCCGCGGGCGCCGAGCCACGCCGGAGCAACACAACTCTGATCTCTTCGATCTCCTCTTTAAGTCTTTGAAGCGCGGGCACATGGATCAGCCTTATTAATCCGTTCTCGCTGTACACCAGGGGTGGAGGGATCCTGCGGCGTGACCCGGGTCACCAGCTCCACAAACAAACAGGCACACCCCCCCTCCCCCACACAACCTTCTCTCCGAGAATACTTAACAGGGGCTTTGGATGCATAAAACCATTCCTTGAACCATCTGGAAGAGCCTTTGTCAAAAGGGCCCCTCCATGACGGAGACCCCCTGGGAACAGAGCCAGCGGATTTAGTCCAGCTTTGATTGGTGGCTTACACCGGGTCACAGCCGCTGGGCATCTGCCAGACAGACTCACAGCCTCCCACCCATCCTTCCCGTCCCCTCGCTTCCCCGCGCCTCTGCAGCTTCTTCCTCGCGCCTCTCAGACGGACAACGCTTTCTTATCTCGGTGGCGGTCTGTGCGGGTCAGCACGCAGCTCTGATCCGGGTCCAAGTCCAGTCGAGTCTGACTCGGTATTAGACGTGGATTTGTAGAGTTTATAGAGTCTGACTTTATTCCCAGAATTCTGACTATTTTCCCAGAATTCTGACTTTATTCTCAATATTCTGCTTTTAAACTCGGGAATTCTGACTCCCACCTCAGAAAGAAGTAAAAGAAAGTATTTTATTGGCCTTTTCTGAGATTAAAGGCATAATTCAAGCTTTCTGAGAATAAATCCAAAATTGAAAATGAAAAAAGTTTATTTGAGGAATTTCCACCTTAGACCCCATAGTACGTCAAGAATTCAATTTTTTTTCTCATAATAAGATAAGGACAAAAATGTCCCCATTAGAGTCCTTAAGTAAATGTACTTAGTAAATATGGACTACAGTTTACATAGTGAGCGTGTGCAGCCAAGTTTCTTTTCAAAATGTAGTTTTGCCTTCTCTGATGAGTGAGTCTTTCAGTAAAGTCTAAATCTGCCCAGTTTAGTGTTGTTTAGTTTGCCCGTGTGTGGATGCCGGGTGGAGGGTGGGGGCGCGGGGGCTGACCTTGGGCTGGAAGGCTCCTTGCAGCGAGCTGAAGGGTCCTGAGTGTGGGAGCAGTGGGGGCATGCCTGGCATGGTTGGGGGATAGGAGGGGAAGAACTGGGGGAGGAGAGAGGAGGGTGGGAGACACAAAACAAAATCAAACAGAGATACGTACAGGACGGAAGCGTATGCGGGCGCCAAACCAGGAGAACTGCTGATTCAGCGACATTCAGACGCGTCATATGTTCCATTTACCAAACACAAATAGAAAATTAAAGGTAGAATACTTTTCTAGAATTTTTATTGTAATCCTGATTTTAATATTTGAACACCAATTTAATATTTGAACACCTGTTTCACTGTACGAACCTGGACTGTTTCACTGTAAGAACCTGGACTGTTTGACAGTAAGAACCTGGACTGTTTCACTGTAAGAACCTGGACTATTTCTGTATGAAACTGGACTGTTTCACTGTATGAACCTGGACTGTTTCACTGTACGAACCTGGACTGTTTCACTGTAAGAACCTGGACTGTTTGACAGTAAGAACCTGGACTGTTTGACAGTAAGAACCTGGACTGTTTGACAGTAAGAACCTGGACTATTTCTGTATGAAACTGGACTGTTTCACTGTAAGAACCTGGACTGTTTGACTGTATGAACCTGGACCGTTTATGAATAGAGCATAAAATAATAGCAAATTGAATTCCTAATTGTTTTGATGGCTTTTTTTATGTAATAATTTTCTTTTGTGTCAAATACCATATTATTTTTTATGACAAGCCAGTTTGATGGCTTTGATGTCATCAACATCAAAGTAGAAAAACATTAGAACCTTGGTTCAGATTGGACCACTTAAAACGGAGTGACAGTAACCTCCTGTCTAGAAGGGCAAGCAGTGATTTCTTTGTGGCATGTAGGTAGTTGCCCTTTGATGTCTTTTCCGACATGCAACTATTGCATATTTGCATTGAGAATTGCCAATTGCCAGAGAAACAAATTTAGCAAATTTCGATTTCACGTAGAAATATTTATAGTACTTATGCATTAATAACATTTTGGGGAAAGCAAAGTAGTTTTGTACAGTTTTGTACAGAGGAAGACTTAGCCGGAAGAAGAATACGTTTACGGAAAAGTAGTTGGGCGACAAAAAGTAACTACTCACGTTTGAATGCCTGATGAAAGGATTGTCCATTTTGGGGGTGTATTTGTCGAACTGTAAAGATAAGAGAGAACAGAATTAGGACATCAAAGTCCACAAAATGATCCACATCATCCAGGTCCTTCAAGCAAAAGTCGTATTTTTTCTCTCCTTTTTTTAAAAAAAACAACAAAAACATCTCATTATTCCTCCCCTCAGAAAAACAAAACACATGATCAACATCTGTAACTGGTAATAAGCAGCGTTTTGATTCACAGCAATAAGCCCCGGAGTAAAGCAGCTGGCTCGCCTCGGTCATGGGTTTACTTAAACTGCATGGTCAGATAGGCAGTTAAATTACTAACAATACCAGCGCTTTAGCTTTCAGACTGCCAAGATGAAGACAGCCTGCATGATTTTCCAATTGAGCATACAGACATTGGGTGTGGAGGCCCGGCTTGGGAACCAGGCCATTTTTTTTTTTTGGTTTGTATTCACTGGAAAATTTGTAGAAATGTGAATCTAATTGCTTTTGACTGCTTTGGTTTTCTCTTTCTTTCTTTTCTTTTTTTTTTTTTTTTTTACAGCCGGTCCTGGTGGTATAGATGGGAAAGGAGTACGTGGAGACATATAGCTTGTTCTGTGGGTTCCAAAACCAGACTTCAAACAGGATTTAGTCATAAAAAAAAAGAAAAAAAGACCAATTCCCTCTGCATAAACTCGTGGAAAAAGAATATATGGAGCCCCTTGTGAGTCCCGTCTTTCACGATTGAAACTGAGTAGATGACATTTTGCAATGGTCGGGAGCTAATTCAGGACATCCCGGCATGAAAACGGTACAACCCTGACGTGCTCAGTCGATGCAAGGAAACCTTTGCTGCGGTGGACCTTATGCCTACCAGATGATCCCAACTGGAATTTGCCTTACAAAACAAAAATGGTAAAAAGAAAGTGTGTCAGCGGATGAATAAATGTTTTCTGATCGTGTCCTGAACACATGGGAATCCAGTCAGTAAGCTGAGACGGAGCGGAGATGAGAGGACGGGGAGGGGGGGGGGAGGAGAACGCGGAAAGTTGCCCCCGTGCATGAATGGAGACTTTGTGCGTCTGTTCGCCAGCCAATACTGGCTCTCTATTTTAAAACAGGCTAATTACAAGTGACAGTAACTTATTCCGATTCCGCAAATACACAAACCATTTGCAGGTACTTTTTTGCGAGTGTTTTCACAAAGCGCTCTTGGCAGGCGCTTTGGGTTTACATAAAACAGGAAAGTGAGCGGGTATGAATCAGTGTTTCTGTGTACGCGTGTGCGCCGACACGGGTGGCTGAGGAGGAGAGGGGAGGGAGGCCGAGCGGCGCGTGCGGACGCAGGGTTTGGGGCTCAGGGGCACCTCTGGTGAAGCGCGGCCATTCACGTCTGCAGGCAAAAAAAAAGGGCTGCGGAGGTAGCGATGGTGTCGGCGGCCTTGTTTGTGGGCGGTAAATGGCTCAAATCAAAGACAGGCGGCGTGCTGAGAGGAAACGGCGAGCCAGCTTCCGAGCTCATTAAACAGCTCCTCTGCGCTCCTGAAGGTGCGGCCTGTTTAATGTCTGACACCGGGTTTTGGCTCCTTTACGGTGCTGTAAAAGTAGAAGAGAAAAAAAACTAAAAAAACCTCTCGCCCTTTTAGTTTATGGCCGTTTTCACTTTAATAGTAAACAGCTTTAGATAATTAAGGATTAAGAATATTCCTTTTCCAAAGACGTGACCGGGTCAAAAGGGCACGGCGGGACGGAAACGTTCGGCGAGCCAGCTGCTTGAGGAGTGGTGAATAGGCAAAAAATAGAAACTTCATAATTTCATTAATCACAGTCATTAACTGTTTAGGCAGTTGACATGACACGGTGTCTAGACAGCAAAGAGAGAGAGCAGGGGAGAGGGAGAGAGATCACGGGAGAGGGAGAGCACGGGAGAGAGAGAGAGAGCAAGGGAGAGGAAGAGAGATCACGGGAGAGGGAAAGAGATCACGGGAGAGAGAGTATGGGAGAGAGAGCAGGAGAGATGGAGCACGAGAGAGAGAGAAAGAGAGAGAGAGCAGGAGAGGGGGAGCAAGAGAGAGAAAAGTACGAGAGAGTAAGAGAGAGATAGCATGAGAGAGGGAGAGAGAGCGGGCAGGAGAGAGAGAGAGAGAGCACATGAGAGAGGGGGGGTACATGTCTGGGCCATACTTGGCTTGCCTTCTCAGGCAGTACAGTAAAAACACCCACAACGTCATCATCATCACTGCTACCTCTCTAAGCGAGCAGCACAGAGAGGAAAAACAGCATTGTTACGGAGGGGAGAGAGAAAAGGCATAAGTTAAATAACAACACAGTTTCAATTAAAAGGAAAACAACCACAGCAGAGGACATTAACGGCAGTCGCAAATTCCATGGTTACAACAAAGCAAGAGATGGTGTGTGTGTGTGTGTGTGTGTGTGTGTGTGTGTGTGTATACATTATGGACTACATAATGCAGGCATTAGAGAGATGAGGAAAGACGAGAAAATCGTCTCTTTTCATCTTCAAAGACGGGACCGTGCGCCGTGTATAATTCCCAACATGTCAGGAATGAGCGTTCTTATCGGAGACGGCGTGAATACCGGCGCCTTGACTGCTGATGCATGGGACGGGGATAATCTTGGAGCGTGAGGTACCGCGGGCTCTTGACACGATGGAGTCCGCGCCTGAGACTAATGCCAGAGGGTTGGAGAAGTTTGAGTCCTCTGTGTGATACGGGGTGGCGGGGGGGGGGCGTATAGTTGCCTCAAAGTGAGAAGGTTGCGGGTTCGAATCCACCAAGGAACCTGGTGACCTCCAGTTTGCATTGATCCCTTCCATTTCCTCCCAGCGTCCAAAAACAGGCAGTATAGGAGAAGTGGCGACTCCAACTTATCCAGGGTGTATCTCATCTCTCACTCAGTGCAAGCTGGGATAGGCTCCAGCCTTTACCCTCAAGAGGTCATATGTCACAGACGGTGGATGGATGGATGAACGGTTGAAATGACCACGAGGCATTTTTCTGCATATATGTGAGGAAATGTTTGAGTAGCCCCCCCCCCCTCTACCATCATTAACAGACCTTATAACAAACATGGACGTTTTTTTAGCGATGTCATCGGCAATGATGTCATTTTGGACAAATGCAAAGCTTTGCACATGGATTTGTTTGCTTCGGACAAACAAACACGCCGCAGCGACACACACATTTGTTGCTCTTGGAGAACAGGCAAATGAAAACATTCAAAACTATTTAAAACATATGCAAATGGTCGAAAGGCCCGCCTTCAGGCAAATGTGCTTGAGTGATCCAACGGGGCAACGTTCAAATCTCTGCAAAAGTTGGGAAGAAAAATGTTAAAATGAATGTTGTGGATGTAGGGTTACGACAATAATCCCGCTATAGATGAATGAAGATGCTGCAGAGCACGGAAGCGTTTGGGAAAAAAAACAGCAGCAACTGCGGGGACAAACTACTAAATGTGGGAATTTGCGGGTTTTTGTGTGTGTGTGTGTGTGTGTGTGTGTGCAAGAGGGTGGCAGGAAGTGGGCGATAACCGCCCAGGAATAATCCTGACTCCCAGCTTCGCATCGGACCGCAGCTGCAGGACAGTATCCAGAAATCACAGAGCAAAACTCAAACTCACTTACTGTGGTATTTAAAAAAATAAAAAAATAAATTTAAAAAAGGGGGGAGTTGGGGAGTTCCTACAACTACGGGATGCGTTTGGCTTATTTTTGGGTACAGAAAAAAAAAGAAGGGAGAAATCGATCGAAGAGGAGACTGGGAGGGTTGACAGCGGGTGGGTGGGAAATTACGGGAGCTTTTTGTTACTTATCCTCACATTTCTGGCTTGGGTACGCACCATGGGGGGTGCGGTGGGCGGGGTGAGCATGGCGGCCGGGGGCAGACTGGCGGGGAAGGGCGTGAAGGTGTGCTGGTGGGTGTGTTGGTGCTGATGCATGTGCTGGTGTTGGTGAAACTCTGCCCTCAGGAGCGACACGGGGGCCAGCGGCGAGGCGGACGGCCCCCGGCCCCGCTCTGAACTCTGAACCAGGAAGCGGTTGTTCAGCTCCTGCCTCAGGAGGTCATGCTCTGCAAGAAAGGAGAGCGAGGGAAACCAAAACAAAACAAAAAAGAAAAAAAAAAAGAAGAAAAAAATAGGAAATAAAATAAAACAAAGGGATAGCGGGGAGGGAAGGGGGGTGGGGGGGTGGGCACAAGAAAAAAAAAGAGGCACGGGCGCCCAGTCAGTCTTCACAACAAGGGTAGAAGAAGAGAGAAAATAGTCACCTGGCATTCTCTGTTTCTCCAGCTCATGCTGTGAGGGTTTTCTACGTGGGGACTCATTGGTGGTGGTAAGAGAGTTGCCTGTGACAATGTGCCAATCAGAATCCCCGAATGAGGCTGGCAATACATGATTGGTTGGTTGAATGATATCAACAGGCTGGTATCTAAAGACAAGAGAGAACCAAGAGTCATCCCAGCAGAAAACACACACACACACTCTCGCCCTCGGACGGAAAAGTCAACGCGCAACTGGAACATCATCACCATTGGAGACATTTGTCGCCTTCAGTTGCAGCGAGAAATTGTTGCCAAATTGTCACGGATGACAATCTGGCTGTTGAGCTTGCGTCAGAATGGCGAACGCGCCTAGATGGCGTGAGGATGTCTCCAGCAGTGATGGCTGTCCAAGTTGTTCGCTGACATTTTTCCAGTGGTGAATCCAAGCCCTGTCACGGTGACATCATCACCATTGTGACTGTAAATACACTCCGGCTCAGAAAGTGACGTATGACCACCTCCACCAGTGGAAGTAAGGCCTAATATTAAATCATGTGAGCGGTGGGAAAGGCAGCACTCTATTCCTTTTCCGCCATGAAATCAGAATCACCAGGGTGCTTCGCTTGTTTTTCAAATCGTAAGAGGTTGTTTGTGGCGGCTGCTCGGTGTTCGCCGGGCAAAACTACTCGGGAAACCTTTTCAACTTAGGACAAAGTTCAACTACAAGATAAATCTTCATATACCTATAAAGGAAATTAATCTACACACATTTAACAACTAAAGTCAAATGCATTACTTTAGATAAGCTAAAAACCTCAAAGGTCATCCACTACAGCGGAGTATTAAATGAAGAGGGAATTAAAAAAAGTGTAATTATTCAGTAATAAAGAAATACGTACCAGTTCAGCAAATCAGCTGACTAGTTCTAACATCAGGTAATGCATGACTACACCAATTACTGCTAGTTAAAGTTTTCTAGTTAGTAGTGTTCTGAGAGTAAATGTTACCAATCAGTGTTGAAAGAGGGAGTTATGTACGTGATGTAAAAATTCAACAACTCCACCTTTTAACTATTTAACCCGACCCTGACATACTGACTGACTGACTGACTGACTAAATGAAGGACTAGCTAACTATATAACTGACAGACTATATCCTTATGTGTAAGGCTGACTAACTGACAAAAATCTGACTGACTAACTGAAGAACTAATTGACTGATTAACTGACTATCTAAACGATCTAACCAACCCACTGAATGACTAACTATTTGACTGACTATCTAAGTAACTAAGCGACTGGAGGACTAACTGACTACCTACCTACCTAAATAATTAACTAACTGACTGACGGAATGACTGACGGACCAATTAACAGATTGACTGACTGACTAACTAATGGACTGACTGGCTGACAGACTAACAGACTAACTAGCTTACTGGCTGGCTGCCTGTCCGTGTGACTGCTCATACCTGGGTAGGGGGTGCCGGCGGGGTGCCCTGGCACCACTAAACTGTTGGTCGGTAAGGTCGGTGGTGGCGGCAGTGTGGCTGGGGTTGCAAACATGGCCGGATGGCGATGGGCCGGGCTCCGTAGGGAGGAATAGTGCGAGGTAGAGAGATTAGCTATGGACAGTGGACAGGCGGGGGCCGAGGATGGGAGCCCACTGAGGTGGTGGTGAGGGGATGGGGGTAAGTGCTGTTTGGGAAGACCAACTGGACTGCTGCTGTGACTGGGAATAAAATAAAACAAGAAATACATCTGGATGAAACAAGTCATTTAAAAGACAGACTGACTAAACTGGAATAAGTAACTATTGGACAAAAGCCCGACTGACTAATTGAAGGACAAAGGTGCCCGTGGAAGAACCCACCTGATGTCGTGGAGGCTGCCGTACAGAGGGTGATGCACCTGGTGGCTGATTACCGGCCGTGTGTGGTGCTGGGGAGGCGGAAGAAGTCGGGGCTCCTGGTGCGGTCGAGGAGGGTGAGGGTGAGGCTGGGGATGGGAATGGGGATGGGGATGGGGATGGGGATGAGGTGGTGCCCTTAGCAGGGGAGGGGTAGGGACAGGGGGTGGAGGATGCTGCTCCTTCTTGACACTGAGAGGAGGCGGGGTGGGGAGATGCGATCTAGGTGGCTCGAGGGGAGCCGCCGCTGCAGCGGGGGCAGGGGAGCCCGTAGGCGCCGAAGCCGGTATTGGGCTGGGCACTGGAGGCGTGAAAGGCACCTCGCTGTTGCTCTGCTCCTGGCTACGCTGAAGCCCGGATACTTTGGCTGAGCTACTAGTCTTGGACTCGGGAATTTCATTCGTTGGCACACCTGAGGAAAGAAGAGACAGATCTTAAGAGATGGAACTTTCTGAGTCCATCTGAAACAGTTCATCCGACATAGACGGTACTTCACAAAACCTGGACATAAGGAAACTGATTGTTTTTTTCCCTCTTGAGACGTTTTACCTACACACAAGGTGGGCCGACGTTGTCGTCCCCGACAGTAAGGGTTTACCCCCCAAAAGGTCCACTACCCTGCGTTGTACAAGCAATCCCCCGATTGAACTCCTCAAGTTAAATTTGAAGTTATGTCCAAAAAACCTGTTTTTTGTAAAAAACGCTCCCTAGTGAGTAAATTAAGATACATATAAAAGATAGATTGGGGGGTTCATATGCACCAAGCATGCTCCGAGCAACCTTGTCCTCAGCTAGCTGCTAGTCCGTAAAAGACTCAGTTAAGCTAATTTTCCTACATAAATCACCGTAGTTCGTTGCTTGAACACCACTTCATTAGAAAATTCGAAAAAGATGGATGCAACCTCCTGCGTTAATGTTTTTGTTCTTAGAGGGTGCCCTAATCAATAAAGGCATTCCAACGTGGCTCAATAAACTGAAAGCAGCCGCTAATCTCCCCCTTCTGCTGTTTGTTACTGTTTTATTCTAGGAGTACATACGAGTTAGCTTGACTTGGCTCCTTTTCCTCCCTTTCTAATGCTGCCCCTGTGTCTCCTGCCCAGAGATCCTCTTGTTTCCCTCTCCCTAGGTTCCATTAAGTGTTTAATCAGGTCATTTTCACGCTTGACTATAATCAGATGATCCAATTTCTTCCCGCAATCCAGTCAGTATGAATAAATCACAGCTAATTAAAGCTAAATGTCGGCCCGTATTCAGGGCTTTGCTGAGCACACAATCTGGCATGAAATAATTATGTTTCAATTGTGCTATGAGGGGAGATCGCGGCCCCTTATCTTGGCCTCCACAACATCGCTCCATCCTCCCATCCTGATCTTTCAGTGGATTTGGGAAACCACAGTAGAGCATTCTGACCTCCACCACTTTGACTCCACCACCCATCGGGGGTCCTTTCAACAGGCAAGATGCTTTTATAATCAGCATTGGACTGAATGACTTTTTACACTTATGCTGTTGCGATTTAATGGCTGTAATTACAGGCTGTTGTAGCGAGGGAAAATGAAAACGGTAGAAAACGCAGCATCTCAACACCTTTCCCAAAGAATCTCAGAGCACTTATTAATCTCAATGGAAAAGAAAAGTCGTTCGGCCTACTCCCACGTCTCCTACTTCTCTTGGCGCTTCAAAGAAACGCAAATTGAGATTGAGTTAGAGCAAATGGTGGCGCTGCAACTACAATAGCTAAAACACTGCTACGGCTTTTTGGCTAATTAAAGTCGCTGATGGTGGAATTCATTTTAAGCCGGACACATCACATGCATTGGAAATCAGAGTTGTTCACACATGCATGGAAGCGCGATGAAGGCAGAGCCTCCTAGAGACGAAGCTCGCTGAGCGGCTCCAATCTATAGCCCCGATGCAGCACCACTTCAGTCGGAAGGCTAACTAGTGCCTCAATTAAAAAAAGCTCTATGGGCTCTCTTGATGGTACCAAAAACATGAGAAGGGCCGGGAGCTGCTGTCAAGCCAGCAAAAACTCGACATGCAGCCCACTAATGGAATATCCAGTCCCTATTAACAGCCTGCTTAATCTTTCAAGGATCCTAACACCCATAAAAAGACCAATAAAAGGCAGGGCAGAGCTTTTATTTTTTTTTATTTGTTGAGCTCCCCCCTCCCTTGCTCCTTGTGTTTTATGGGGGAGCAGGGACTGGCTAAGGTGTCACGATTTTCTAATGAATTCCAGGGCCTAGGCGTGTATGGACCTGCAGATTTATAGGGGTCTGGGATTCGGATTAAACTGTCGGGTCTGCCGTTCCTGCAAGCAAAAGCAGAAAAAGAGGCCAACTGAAGGCACAGACAGACAAACTGGCAAAGAAGCAAATATCCACAGCCGAAATGTCGCCGCTGGGTGATGTTGCCGTGGCAACATGCTCTCCCAGACACAATGAGAGGCAAGTGATACAGAGGGAAGTCTCACAACGACCACTGGGAGAAACAGAGGGCTTTCTAATACTAATGCTTGGGATCCAGGCCCACTGTGAGTGCCGGGTTATCTTAATGATGATTCTAATGGGCTCTAATGGAGGCTCGGGCCGACCCACCCTTATTAAAATCTGTCTGCAAGCAGAGACACACATGCAAGAAAGGAACGCAACCAAAGACGGACAGCAAAAATGTGTCATCGCGAACCTGTTCCATGCACACGCTACAGCCCGACACCTCCATTGCAGTGACAGGCGGCGTAAAGAAAACCAAATTTGTGAGAGAAAAAACAAATGTGCATAATTCCCATTACATCGCTGCTTCTGCATGATTGGTTGAGTTATTGCATGATAGCCTGATAAAGTGCAGTTGCTCCAGCTTCTTTAGCAGCCATAGTGGTAAACAATTTTAGTCCCGGTAAACAGTTTTACCCCGATAGATTAGGTCGTCATGTTTTTAACTAACTGCCATTGCACTGCGTACACAAACACACAGTGACAACCAGATGACAGGTATGCCTCTCCGACACGTGACGCCCGAGGGCTCTATGTAGCAAAATAACTGCAAACACCATCCAATAACCACAAGACCACACAACTGTCAAGCATTTCAACAAACTGCCAGATTCGGCATTGTTTTTCTTCTTTCTATCCTCGGGACATGGAATTACACTTTCCCTGCATTCTCATCCAGAGAAAAACAGTAGGCAAGCCACAGGCGGTCATGTGAAACAAATGCCATCCAAATGTCTGTTGAAAAAAAAAAGAAAAGAAAAGGGCTGTCCAGAAGCTGTCCTGCAAACCTGAGCAGATGGTTTGCAGGACAGCTTCTGGACAGTCCCTTTTTTTAGTGCACCAGTGGGACCGAGATATTCCCTAGGGGGGCGTTGGCAGGTCTGCCCCACCAGATGACATCTTATCCCAGTATTGATCTTTTTATAGTTGCTCCTGTGGCCCTGATTGCTCTGGGGAATTGGGCAATGCCCTGTGCACACGTGCCTGGCTTTGCAGTGATATGGGGTGGGCGGATGGAGGGGCGGAGAGAAGAGGGCACTGGGGAGTGAGGGAGCAGACGGACAACGGGCCACTGGGATTCGCTGGTCATGACTGATGTTTGCAGGAGGGACTCCAGGGGGGGTGAACAGAGTATCATTACACAGCTGTTCCTACCGCTGATATCCTTTCTTTGTGACCCTGTTTGGCCCTGTGGAACATCTGGAGAGGTTGGACTCATCTGGGACCTCATTTATAAAAGCAACATGTGCACAAGAGAAGGCCTACACCGCTTTAATCAAAAAGCCAACCCAAGTGGTATTTATAAAATCTATCCAAAGCACACCTGACGGTAGAACGTGCGTTCCCACACGCAAACTCCAACACATGCATCCGGGGGGGGGGAAAGGGTGGAACGAGAAAAATTGTTTGAAATTCATCCAAATAAAGCTACTCAAAGCCAAATTTAGATCACAATCATACAGGGGTTTAACTGACTCGCCCCGGAGAAGCAATAGAGAGATAACTGTCACCGCAAATGAATCCTGGGATGTTTCTGTCATTGTCAAACAATATTTACATGTTATTCAAATTCATTCTCATGCATAAAAAAAAGAAAAACAACTGAAAAACAAAATGGTGTTAACACTGAAACGGTTTCTGATGCCTCAGTTGGACAGATATTATAATATTATATTCATATTATTATCATTAGAGGGTATAAAATGTCTGGGAATTGTAGCGTAACAAGGCCCAATGACTGACTTGGTGCTGTTTGAGGATGTGGAAACGGTAAATGGTAAATGGAATGTACTTATATAGCCCCCCGGTTCCTCTGCAGGACCACTGACCCGGCTGGAACAGGCCGCAACAAGTAAAACAAACGAAAATACGAATAAAGTCCTGATGGATGCGTAACTGGAGTCAGAGTTCCTGTACCTTAATGTGTTTTTGTGCATTGAAGACTAGGACTAGGTTCCCTAATCTGACTAGGAACATTAGGGAACATTTGAAAATGTCAGTCCCAACATCAGGAGCTTCACTGCTACCCAACACTTCCTGCCGCTTTCAGATATTTTTGTTGTTTTTAACAGTGTGTCCTCCATGCAGCGTCTTAGTTTTTGTTTCCACCTCTCTCTTCTAAGAACTTGAAGCTTCACATTGTGTGAAGTTTATTTTTTAGTCGTCCTGTCTGCCTTTGCCATTACTGACATCATCGTTGTCGTTACTGACATCATCGTTGTCGTTACTGACATCATCAATGTCAATGGCAATGGCAATTTATGCCCAGCAAAAGCAAACTTTTGGAAACACCACAGTACCGTCTACCTCTAAATTTACATTTCCTAATGACAGGCCTTTTTTAAAATTTATTGATTTTCCTTAAGCGCTTATCCTGTTCAGGGTCGGAGCCTTTCCCAGCTGACATTGGACGAGAGGTGGGGTACACGCAATTACCAGTTCATCACTGGGGATGACACATGGAGACAGACAACCATTCACGCTCACATTCACTCCTATGAGTAATTTTAGTGTCGCCAATTCACCAATGTCGCATGCTTTTTTGAAATGCAAAGAAAAACCGCTCCGCTTTTTTCTAAAATTCTGTTGTGTAAACGGGGTCTTAGGTTGCGCAGCTTTCCTTTGAAGTTTTTTTGAACCACTTTATTTTAAGCACACACCGGGGTACTTTAAATCGATCCAATGACCTCAGAAATGCAACGAGGGCCCTCGAGTATATTGTGATTCTGCCTCTGACTAAAACCCTCGGCAAACCAAATGTTGTGAATGCAAATAAGTATTCTACATAAATTACCTGCTCACTGCTGAGGTGAAGCCAGCATATGCAACAGCCATGGAAATATAACCTGTATGCAAAAAGCCTTTTCAGTCGTACCTTTTCATTAGATTCGATGGTATGCAAATTCTCCCTGGGACAAGAGGGTTCGGGGGCAAAGAGAAGCTTAACGCCACTGAGTGTTCTCATTTACTAGGCAAATACGAGGGTTCACTCCCATCATGGCTATGCCAAACCATAAACAGTCAGAGCCCTGATAAAATAAGGACACCAACAGACAGATATTTAAATAAAGCAGCATATCTGCTGAAAGTCATTTGTGGATGCAGGAGGTATGCGAGGATGTTTGCCGCCTTGATCAGGCTCCCGCTGGCTCCCGTTGACAGAATTACTCTGTCGCTTTTGAGAGTTGAGCTCACAATGATTTGGTTTCTGAACCTCTCTAGACAAGCAATCTGCACCGTGCTGAAGCTAGCTCCCAAGTGAGCGACGGCGGAAGATGGCTGTAACAGATACTGGCAGAAGGCAGGAGACCACAGCCTTGCCAATCAACACTTCATTGCTGTGAGGTATTGAGTCATGAAAGAAGGTGGGGTGATTTCGCAAAGACGACTTGTATGAGTTGAACAGACGGGGCCTGATCGGTTTTGAGTTGTCGAGCTAATAATAAAATCATAGCAGAAATTTGCAATCGAGTGCTTTCCCCCTCACACTATTTAATCTTCCTCGAGAAAATCTCCGAGCTGGTAACTCAGGGAGCCAAATGGTTGTTTTTGCAAATCACTCTGAGATGTTAATGAGGGACAGGACCGGGAGGGAGCAGGCCAAGATAGCGAAAGAGAGGGGACAGCTGGCACGTTACAATTATTTGTCTCTGTCTCTTTGCCGCAGCTGACAAAAGGAAAAAGGATGGCGGCAGAGCGGGGCTGGGCACGAAGCTGCAACACGTTTACAGTGAAAGCGCAGGCATAAATTGAGAACCTAATGTTCATTTCAAAGCGCTGGCAGGCCGAGATGCAGGATGCATCAGTTTTTCTTGCACATATCCGATCCCAGTTCAAACAGCAGCCATATGGTGCAGGACACATGCACCAATCCTGTGGGGCATATGCCAGTGCTGTGGGGGAGATGTGGATTACATCCTCAAATCAGGAAGGACAAAGAGAGAGAGACAAAGGTATAAACATTTTGATTGTCCAAGTTCTTTAGTGGCACAAACTCCAAAACCCTGATTAACCCCATGCAGCCAGACACACATACGTTCTTCCCTGAATCTCCATCGGGGTCCCTCCCCCTGCAGAGGGAGATTCTAGCTTCCCATGAGCTCTGGGACTTCCATCAGTCTCCACTTCTTCTAAACACTGTGGGGTCATTTGAGGTCAGTACCGCTGGACACTCCTAAATAAAAGGTTTGAATCTTTCAACAGAAGAAGCTCAGGTCTAATGGCCCTCTTTGACACGGCCCACCATGCCAGCCTGGAATTTGACCCCTTTCGATGTCTCTGACCCTTCACCGCCCTTGGTGACCAGTATTACCAGGAGGTTGTGTGGACAGACAGCCAACAGGCGGAGATGGGAAGGGGTGATCAGAACATTAGCACCGATTTTCTTCTTCTCTATTTGTAAAAAAGAAGAAGAGCCTTCAGGAGTTCTTTGTGCAATGCTGCAAGCACTAGCCTTATCATTTTATTAATTAGCATGACGCTCCTGCCTCACGGACTTGAACACCGCAGCGGCAGCTGTCTCAATTGATTACGGCAGTGGACGTGCTGCTGCAATTATCGAGGCGACTCAAGACAACGGCTGCCACTTCTAATAAAGGACTTAACTCCTGCCTCCCACATCACGGCACAGTGGTGGGAGGACATTGGCAGCCTCCTTTTCGTCTCCCACACCTTTGAGACCTTTTCAGAGTCTCTCCACAGGCTGCGGTGGAGCTCAGTGTGGGGTGTAGTTCTTGAGCAGCGTGTCAGCTTTGCTTAAGCTCACGTAACGCCTGAACAACATCACTTTGGTGCCCCACAGGAAAGCATCCTCTATTAGCCCACCGACTGGCTCGCAATCCACGGAGAATTGAGCGGGGTGGGAGAAAAAGGGAGGGATGGAGAAAGACCGAAATGTAAGAGACACATAGAAATGAAGCTTTCGCCAGGAGCGTCGAGTCCAAGGAGGCAGGGAGTGCTTAACAATGTAAACAGAGGCACTGCTTTCCAGCCCCATTTCATGTATGAACATGCAAGAAGTCCACATGCCTTTAAGTGGATATAATATCTTTCAGTGCCGTACTGATTACTGCTCAGCGGAAGGGAAATGGTTGGGTGAAAATCCTTCAACAAAGCCTAAGTGGAGTGACAGAGGGCTGAAAGGGCCGGCATGTTTTTCTTTTCCCTTCTCCTCCGTCTCCATTTTCACGCCCCACTCAGAAAGCAAAGCAACAATTGGAAGCTGACAGCTCCAAACCATTCGCCAGACCTCACTCACTGTTTTGACAAATGCAGCCATTGTTGTTTGGTGCCATGAAGGGGGTAGGACAAACATCTTGGTCCACATATCAAATTTCTTTTCTGCAAACACGGGGCTTTGTCGGCATGAGTGTCATTAACTGCAGCTTAGACAAGGAAGTTCCCCGAGCTACCCACCTGCTTCAAGCAAACACAGCAGGCAAATTCATAGTATCAAATTATACCCTCTCCCAGCCAAGAATGCTGAGGTAGTAAAGAGGTGGTGTTGTGTATGTGGCAACGGTTAAAAGCAGATCTCGTCACACAGACCTGCCAGAGAGCTCCATCATCAAACAGCCAACACATTTCTTCCTGTCATGTTAACATGTTGAAGCATCGTGTTATTGCAGAGCGGGGCTACCGGTTTTAACAATGCTGATCAAAGTTGAAGGTTGTAAATTACAGCACGCCACAGGGCCAAAGAAATGGATATAAACATTCTATTTCCAACCATCTGCACACAGCTACAGCAAATATACTGTAAAACACTGAAAAAACGCATCTCAGATACTTACTTTATAGATTTAAAAGAGGCAAAACCATTTTTGTATCTTTACTATTGGTTAAATTGTCAATTTGGCTCAGCCACAACATTAAAACCATCTCTCTCAATACTGTGCAGGTCCCCCATTTTGCGGCCAGAACAACTCTGTGAGTTGCCAATAAATCAATCGTCCTTCCAAAGACCATTTTGATAGCTACTAATAACTTAAGATTATTAACACGCGTCAACAATGCAGTTTTGGAGATGCAATCACAATTCATCAAAGTTATTTAGATCGCCAAGATTGGCCATTTGTTTCTGCTTCAGCACAAAATGTTCACTTACTGCCTAATATACTCCAATCACTGACAGGTGCCATGGTAACAGGCTTATCAATGTTATTGTTTATCGTTTTATCAATACAAACATTATATTCAAGCTTATCAAAAACATTGTTTGCTCACTAAAAATTAATTTAACTTGTAGGTAAAAGGTTAAAAAAACAAACAATAGTCAATATTTTCTCAAAATCCGGTCCAATTGACCCCGGATTTTATTATTATTACTAATTTTCTTTTTGTTTCTTACCCCAAAATATCACTAGTCTGCCAGAAGTGATATAATGATAGATAATTGCAATATTCCGGAAATATATTAACTAACCAATACTTACATATCGAGTTAGGCAGATTCTAGTAACTTTCCCTTTAGAAAAAAGTGTCCTGTATACGAGAAGGTCCGATACGATGAAGAAAAAAACCCAACAATATAAGACTTGATAAGAACATGCCCTCAAAAAACGTACAAAAAACAATGGCCTTTAGTTTGAGATGTTGTTCTTTGCTCTTTGTGATCTATCTGTAATCTAAGTGTGAGCTTCCCAGGTATCACATAGTCTTTTGGATGTTCAATATATATGCAAACGAGTATGAATGAGAAATATTTGTCACTAAACGTATCTTACAGGAGGTCACACGGAGGATTTGTCTAAAGATAGTAGTCTGCCCCAGTGTGCATTTAAGTGCGTGCTCTTAAGTTTCACTTCTCCCCCGGGAAACGTGAGGTAGAGACACGCTGATGTAATCAATGCCCCTTCTATAGGAGGCTCCTGCTGCTGAGCTGCTGCTGGGTAATTAGCCTTACAGATGGAGACACTGCCGCTGTTGATTATTAGACCAGAGCGGCCATTTTCCTTCGCTGATAAGTACACACCAAAAGAGCTGCGTTCTTAGGAGTTGGAAGTTTTTTTTCTGGCGTTTTACAGTAAAAAATCTTTTACTAGTCTCACTTTTTTTGGGGTGCCAATACATTCCATGTCAGCACTGATGGCACACTCAGATGGCGAAGGTGGTGAAATGACATTCATGCAGAGCTTAGTTTGACAAACACGCACAAAAGCCTCCTCAAGCCCCCACCGCCCCACCCCCTTCTCCCAACCTCCATTTTATCCAGCACTGCAGGATAAGAGTGACAATAAGAGGGTGTATCAGGTTCGTAACCATTAGCTGTCCTTTCTGCACCCCATTCATCATTCTTGATTAGAGACAGAAAGCACGACTGAGACAGGGGAGGGGAGGGGGGGGGGTTGGTTGGTTAATAAGGCAGAGTAAAGGGGAGAGGGAGCAGAGGGCAGAAAGTTGTGTCGGGTAAACTGATGGAAACAAGCCCTGATCGTGACTCAGCATCTTCTCTAAGTCCCTGGTACGACAATGTGGTATCTTCAAGCCGTAGTGAACAAGAATGTGTCAGTGAAAATAAGGAAAACTGGAGTAAAAAAACAAAAACAAAACACTTTTCTTCTGCAGATGACAAAAACAATGCAGAGAAAGTAGGAGAAAATGAAAGGTGGAGATGTAGGTGCATACTAAAAGGCGACCAACGCAGACCATGACCCGTAGGGGTCGGCTAAGGCAGCATCTTGTCTAAGTCCCAGCAATGCAGGTAGGAGAATATGGGCTTTTAAAGCCATAGTGGACAAGAATGTGTGTGAAAATAAGAAACCCAAGTGCCAAAAAAGTGACGTAAAACAAAACTAAACCCCAAAACAAAATACAAGGATGAAGAAAAATGACCAGCAATATTGTCTGACATAAAAGGAAAAATCTAAACAAAACAAACACTTGTCTTCTGCAGATTACAAAACAATGCAGAGAGAGTAGGAGGAATGAATGGCGGAGAGAATAGTGGCAATAGGGGTGTACACTAATGGAGACAAGCCCAAATCGTGACCCGTAGGGATGTGGTTAACACAGCCTCTTCTTGCAGCCCTAGTTATGCGTCCAGGTAAGAGAATCTGGCCTCCCTGAGGAACAGAGGACAAGAAAGTGTCAGTCTGAAGGTGAAAAGAACCCCATTACAAAACATGGAAGTTCACAGAAAAATTACAAGCAAGACAAAAACTCTTCGTCTGCCAAACTTGGTTCAGACAACGGATGACAAGACAATATGAAGAGAGTAAGAGGAATCAATGGCGAAGAAAACGCCGGAGATGGGGGTGTAGACTAATGGATACAGTCCCGATTGTGACCAATGGGGTTTCTCTGTATCTCCTCTAAGCCCTAGTAACCCTTCCAGGTGAGAGATAGTGGGCTCTTTGAGCCGTAGTGGCTGCGACAAGCCGGAAAAAGTGAAAAAACAACCCCAAAAATAAACAAAACATGATGCTCCAGAAAAGTGACAAGCAAGACAGGCTGACACAAAAGCAGAAAACAAACACACTTTTCCTGCTCGACGTATTTCAGACTACGGATGCCAAAAAAAAAAACGCGGCGTGAGTAACAGGACTCAAAAATCAAACCACCGAGTGTGTCTGACTGTTTCATGGATCCGTGTCGAAGCGGAGGCTCCACACCACATCAAACCCTGTAAATTCTCCTGAAAGCCTCTCCCCTATCCCCCCCTTTAGCAGCCACAGCTTAGATTCTTGTGCGCCGCTAAAAGGTAAGCGCCGGAGCATCACACTCGGGAGTATGTTTTTAAGCACCATAAAGTATCAAGACCCAGATGGCTCATCCTCCCTGAAAAGCACGTCTGCTCTACCTCGGCTCCCGGAGCACCTGCTACCGGGATTAGGTGGACCGGGCGAACTAATACAGTGTACTGCATCTGATAAGGAGCCCAGGGCACTTCGGCACTTGCCCTGTGCTTAACAGCGGACAAGTCAACACCTGTACCATTAGTGATAGAGATGGCCATGTATAGATTTTTCAGAGATAGACCGGGAGATGCAATTTTTATGTCATTTGTCACAGTTGGGCTTCAGCAGATGTGGTCTTCTCCGGGTCGATATAAACGCCGATGACTGGCTTTGGTTCTGCCAACGGAGAGGTAACAACATGTTGAGTAATTTATGATTCGGGCAATTTTCTGTAAATGTCTTACAATAAATGAAAATATGATAAGGAATAAGATACTTTGACTTCTTGATGGACAAAAGAAGCAATCGGAGGACATCTTTGTGGTTCCATCCATTATAAATGGTTGATTATTGGATGTTTAATAGTGAGAATAATCAACAGATTCATTCATAAAGACAATAACTGTTATTTGTAGGCCTACTCTCCTATATGTTGGTTAAAAAAAAAACAACTTAGACCTCTTTCGGAATATTATACCCGATCAAATTTTTAACAATATCTTAGTTTTGAAATTTTAAACTGAAGTGCAGTCGGAGGTGAGCGACCGCTCTACCACCAAACCTACGACCATTTTGCCTTTTGAGCTTGGACCACGTTGCCTCCAGAGCTATGACTGCTCTACCTCCAGAGCTATGACTGCTCTACCTCCAGAGCTACGACTGCTCTACCTCCTGAGCTACGACCGCTTCACCTTCTGACTTACGACTGCTGTACCACCTAAGCTACTTCCTGGACCCCATCACTCCAACTCTGGAACTAGAACAGTTCTCCGTCAAGATTTTCAGATGTCCCATTCCTTGAGAAAATAACCAATTGTTCTGATTTGGATAAACCATAATCTCTGTTTGTCTATTAGAGCCCACTGATGTTAAAATCGCCAAAGTTCAAATGTGTGGAAAAATGTCCAAATAAGCAAATTGGAGAAACTCATTATGAGATGCACACCTTAGGGGCCCAAGACCCATAAGTATGTCTGAAATTAATTCTGTCCAGTGATTTTTTGAGACGTAGATCTAAAATACCCTTTGAAAGTAAGCAAAAATGGCATGAATGTTGCTAAAGTAGTAGTAGTAAGTAGTTATGGTATTAACTCTATTAGGAATCCAAGAAGTCATGTTTGACATTTCAATGAATGTTAAGGAAATGCGGATACTATATCTCTCATTACATAAACAGAGCAAACAACTTGACAATATAATATACACATATATAAATCACTATTAAGTTTATATACCAGTTTATACCCTGGTCGATTCGGCTGTGCACACTTCTCTATGGTCATCATGAAACTCACTGCCAAAGCAAACAGCAATTAAATCCCAGTGCTGCTGCTGACCCCTCCACGCAGCAGCAGTTCTAACCCTCCAGCCGGGGAGGTTGGAGGCCATGCTCTACTGCATGGGGTATCACAGTCAGTTAGAGGCCATTAGAGGACCCACCATCATGGCCCAGTGCAGGGAATTCATCTGTAGCCAAAGACAACAGCCAAACAGATGACCGCTTGAATATAGCAGGGGACCACACTGTTCATGTTATCATTTTTTTTTAACATTCCCTGAAATGGCCAAAATGCAGTCCCTGTTGTCTCGGTGATGATACATAATGGCGTTCAGTGGCATACAGAAAGAAACACAAGCCCTTTCTCTGCAGTGTTTGTCGGGTCAAGGTTCCCAAAGCTCTTTCAAACACACCATATTGGTCAAAAATTGTGAAAATCCTCATAGACAGAGCATGTCCAAAAAAACACAAGACAAAAGAACGGATGCTAATATACTACCACTGGAGAGGTATGGAGCTAACAGTAGAAGGAGATCATGCATATGGAAATACTTGGGAATTACTTTATAAGGTCGGCTGACATTCCAGAGTGATTTGGGATCTTCTCCTTCCTCCCAAGAATCCTTTCTGGCATTGTGTTCAAAAGCAAGGATGTCCTTGTATGTCATGGAATCTGAAGCATTTCACATCTGCTCTGTTCTTGGCGATGGGTTTCCCCACCTTTATAAGCCAAAAAAAATCCCCGATCCATTATAAGCATGTTTGTAATATCCATTCAGGCTGATGAGTGTCCCCTTGCCAGCGATTGTACATTATCCAAGCGTCATGTTTGGCCACAATCACCTACCATCTGGCTTCGTCAATGAGCATTACAGCCTCATCTGCAAACAACATTGGCTCCGAACCGCTCAGCGCAGATTAGCTTAAAATGCATATAGAACTGGCATCTTCAAACAAATGTAGGGCGGGTTTGTGGAGGGAGTCAATCTCATTGGCAGAATGAGTGGAGCTTGAAATAAAGGATTAAAAACAAGAAAAACCTGCGAGTGATCACAGACGACACGCTTTACATTTCAGGCCTGACAGCGGCGATAAAGTGCCGGTCATGTATTCTCCAGAGTAAACAATGAGAATGCCTTCCACGTTGCAGCTGGCTGGGTCTTCCACTGCTGGTGGAGGAGGAAAAGGATTAAGATTAGACCTAAGATGGGATGAGAGCCACTGCTCTGCGAGTTATCCATTTTAAAATTCTTCCATTTATCCCACCACAAAAAAACAAAGGAGCTACATACATTTAAGCAGATGGTTTATTTTCCTGTTGAAATGGGAGACCTATGTTTCCCATGTTGATCAGCTGACTGCAGGTGGATGAAACTCATCTGGATTTTCTAAACCATGGATGATGGATTGGCTCCATCCATATGATAATACCTTGGTTACTAGTGAACCAATGAGAAGACTCAATCTCAATTAAAATTCTGATATGCTTCAAACATATCTGTGTAGCTTCTCATTCATCCGGGTGACGGTAATCCACGCGGGTTGAATCCAAAGTTCTCAAACTGAAGAAGCCCCTCTTGGATGAGAGGTTTCCAAATCACGGTCTATGTGGGTTTAAAATTTGAAAATGATCCATAAAAGAGATTTTGATGGATTGCGTTAACATGGAGGATCGCCGGCTGCGATGACGATTCCATCATATCCCCGACTTCTTGGGGATATCATGAATGTAGGGTAGGAAGTTCCATATCCATATTTAAGGGTGAGCCTAAATGGGCTTTAAGTTGGAAGAACCGCTTCGGTCGTTATTGACTAAAGTTGTGTTTTAGCCAAAATGCTGCTCACGCCCCTGAAAACTCCCCGCAAAACTCCCTCATGGCATTTAGTGATTTTGTAATTGCTCCCCAATCCACAACTGGATCCTAGTAAGTCTTTGAACACAGCGCCACACAATGGAGCCTAATCACTCAACCTCCCATCTTCTGTCTCAATAGCGAATCACCACCCACTCCCTGTCTCACACGGATAACAGGGACGGACAGGATGACTGACAGGTGTCAAGTGTCCTGACACCATGACGATTACAATTATTAACTGGCACGAGAGGCAGAAATCGATGGACTCTCTCGCAAAAAGGTACTGATTGAAGCTCAACTAGCGGTGACCCAATCCACTAAACAGTGGCTGAGTTAATATTTCATGGACGCGGGGCTCTCTGCACGGAGCAGACACTTTTCTAATGGATATAATAGAGCTCCGGAGGGGCCATCGAGCGCACACGAGGATAGCATAACATATTAGCGATGACTTTACAAGCCGGCTAATTGCCGTGCGCAGTGAAACAGGAGTGCCTTTGAAAACAGGCGCTTGTAAGAGCCGCTGCAGTTTGACATCACTTCCTGAAACGGACAATTCGAACAATTCGGGACGGCCTTTTCAAGGTGGTGGGCCGTAAAGAGACCGTGGGTAATGTGGCGGGGTCCCTTTGACTGCATGAATAAGACATGATGATGTAATTGTAATTTTAAAAACGCCATAAATATTGAAGAAGAATTAAAAATAATTTATGGAACACCGCCGCGTAACAGGATGTGTGTGAGTGTATGTGTTTTGTCTCCACTCGCTCCCCTCTTGCAGCGTACGGTGGAACGACGGGCAGCAGCGGTGCAAGCTGGGAATTCTGTAATTGCTTTTTTTGTCCCTGAAGCAGGCCTTCCTGCTTTAAATCAAAAAAGGCAATCTCCGTCAGTAATGGCTCAATTAATAATTAAACACGTGTCTTTTCTCCGCCGAGCTCCCTCTATTTATTTTCATCTCTCCGACAGGGATGGCTGCACAAACAGCATTAGTGCTATCAATAAAGGGAGCATTAATATCAGGCTCTTTCACCAAAAACAAATCACGCAGCTCATAAACTGTCCTCTGTCTGTGAACTGTAATAAAGCAAAGATTAATAAAGAAGAAAAAAAAAAAAAAAAAGACATATTCTTCAGTTTACTCCAAACTCTCCTAGAAATGTTTTTTTTCTCCTTGAGCTGAGGTTATTAGCAAACCCGGTTGTTTTTCGGACACCGGGTCGCGAGCCACACGTGGGTCGCGCAAGATTTCATTTGTGTCGCCAAATAAATCCACTAAATTTCTCCCGCAGTTATTTACTGCAGTTCACAAGTTCTGCTGCTCTATAACCAGCCACAGCGAGGGAAAGAAAAATAAGGTGTTATAAAGTTGCGTCCGTTGCGATTTTCTGAACCAATCGCCGATTTACATAAAGTCCGATTCCAATTTTTCTTTATGAAAGTTTGAAAGCCATAATGAGCAGTGCATTTGATGTGTTCTTATTTTTACAAAGGATTAAAGTGGTAGTAAGGTTGGTGGGCATTGTGTATGTATTCTAACGTGTTTAGATGAATGTAGGCTTCATCCAACCCGCGGTGTTTCCGTCTGCACTCAACAGATATCCCTGAGATTAATCGGATAAAATCATGCAAAGTATTTCCACACATGATTTAGAGAAACTCCATTTAGTAGGGTAACTATGTTACTGCAATATTAGCTGGACCAACCCAAAAAAAAACCAACCAAATACTCAAAAGAAAACCCCAGAATGTGGGAATTCATTCAGTGATTCTGGAGTTTGATACTTCGTCATTTAGAAAAAACAGAAAAAGTGAGAAACACTCAGCTAACCTATCCATGTCCTGTATTCTTTCTCGTTTATCACTTAAACCTCTGGTTGTTGTTGTTGATGTTTTTTACTTTAACGCTGTTAACATAACACATTTGTAGCAAAAAACATATTTTTTTTCTTTGATTATTAAAAAATTCTGTCTTCCTACAACAATGAATCCGCCAAAACAAACTGAAATGCTGTAGTATGTATAACACCACTGACGATGTCCGACCAGGAAGCCTACGCGATTATCTCCATTATCTCCAATTCTTTGGAGATAATGGAAAGAGTCTGCATCAAAAATGAAAGTAGAAACTCTAAAAATTGACTTTTCAGGCCCCTAAAAAACAGTCGTCATGTAAACAAGATCCAAGCCGCGATTTTAAGATTATGTAAAAACTGTCGTCATGTAAATTTGCCTCTTGTTGTATCTGCTTGATCCAGATTTTTAGTTGAATCATGGGAAGACATTATCTGCTGATCAAGCTCAGAAACAGGCGCGGCGGTGGCGGCAGTTAGTTTTGTGCCAAGTACGAACTCTCTAATATGAGCAAACCAAAATGTCAGCACTATGTCAATAACGGAACCCTCCTTGAAAGCTTTCTGGACTTTGTCAAACAAATCTCAGCAGGCACTGGAGGTGAGCTTCGCCAGGCTCGGATTCCACGGCGGCGACGGCTGCTTCCAATTCCAGCACTCGCTAATCTGGCTGTCGGAGGCCTCGGCGGCTCCTGTGTTATTCCATCGGCGCGTCTTCCTTTCAGTCGCTGAGCCGGCCTGCCTGCTAGCCAGCCGACCAGCGAGCCGCGCTCTCCATCTTCCTCCACTCTATTCTGATTCAACAACGGCGAAAAGCTGATTTGTTGGTCAGAGGGTCAACCTCCATTCATTATTTAATGGGTGAGAGGCTGCAAACAGTCGGGTCGGCCACCAAGGTTAGTGATACATTACGGCGAGCGGGCCGCGGCAGAGCTGTCTGGCTGAATACAAACATGCTCTCTCATCTACTTCACCCTGCCGGAGCCGCCGTCTATCCCTTCTGACCCTGACCTTGGCGCTGCCTGACCAATCGCCATCCATTTCTTCCCTCTTCTGAGCCCAGCAGGCCAGATGCTCCCCGCAGGAGCAGGCCTACACCTCTGGCTGGCCAAGGTAACAGAAGAGAAGGAGGAAGACGAGGAGGACGGACGCCATAGCTCTTTTATTGACATGCAGCAAAACAGCGGCGGTGGAACAAAGGCCACTCAGCACCTATTGAGAGAGCGGGCCTGCAGACGTGGTGGTTGATTAGCGATTCGACACGGGGACTCTGGACTGTGTAGCACATAATGAGAGCTTAGGGAGCGAGCCATGAGCTGATGGGGGGAAGGAGGGTTCAGAGGAGGCGGGCTTGAGCATAGAAGAGGGCAGAGGCGGGGCTCTACCATAAGGAATTGATTTGACACAATGGCAGGTTGATATATAAATAAAAGGAATCCGTAGGAAAAAAACAAACCCCAACAAGGATATGGGTAGATGCTAAACCCTTAAGCTACAGCAGCGGTAATATGTTTATATATAAACAGATAGAGGATAAGCCCTAAATCCACCGCTGCACTAAATGGTTTATGCATCCTTTTTTTTGTTTGTTTGTTTACCTCTGTGTCAATTAAGCAAATTGCTCCGACATCCCTGACGAGCAGGAGAACCAAAGTGAGTGGATTTTACATCCGTGTCCCTCAACGCGGCTGCAGACGCGTCTCCACCTTTTTCATCTGGCCTGATGTCAGATGTGCATGATGGGAGTTGTGCGTTTGTGTGTGTGTGTGTGTGTGTGCGCCTATGCATTTTCTTCCTCTTCTTAGTCTCCACGCTCTCTCCTTCCTTTGTTCCACTGGTCTAATCCAGTATGTGTGGGCCGGTAAGTTTAATGGAAACAATTTATTAAGTCCGGCTTAAAATGCCATCTGCAGCTAAGCCTCCCAAAGCCGCTAAGCTCCTGGTTTCGCCCCAGAGCTCGCTGTGTTCACGCTTACTGTAATGCTCTGTTTAAAATGAGCACAACGGGTCAAAATTAATCAGGATTACAAGGGCACAAATCCACTTCAGAAATGGGTTTTCTACCAATCTTCCTCTCGCTATCCCAAGATGCCCCAGGTTTGTCTGGTAGACCGTGCATCACATACGTTTATCCTCACGCCGTGGTAGGAGGCGGCTAGCCGGGACATCACTCGGAGAGCACAACATCGCGGTTAAAGACGATTCCTGCTCTATAACTACCTTCTGGAAAAAACAGGAAATTGGCTAGCGGTTCCATTTACCTGAATCAAACGTGTTTTTTTTAATGAAATAATTTCATGTTTGGACTAAATCATGTAGGACTTAAGTGAAATTCAACAGCATTACATTTACAAGATTCCATGGCTGTAACTGATATGATCGAGTACAACCTGGATTAAAACTTCCATTTCTGTTATTGGTCATATTGTTTGCGCTCAAAAAGTATTTTTTGGGTTTTAATCAACTAAATCATAAAGAGTATTTCCACATGATTGAATGGGCTTCTTTAAAGCTTCAAAGCGATTTTGTGAGGATCAATATTTTGAATGTGTAAACTTTATTTATTCGGGTCTTTTACTAATGCAGATTAGTTGGACCAACCCTATAAAATAAAACTAGTCCTCTTCCAAGTAACTAAGTTGATTCAACCCTTTTAAATAAATTTGGACCAAATCCAAATTCAAATCCAAATCCTAAAAAAATAATTTTGTTGTAACTCAGTGGAATAAGCTAATAAATGAAATAACTCATTTTGAAACGGCAATAATATCTTTGTTAACTTAATCCATGCAGCCAAGTTAAATCAACCCTATTAAATAAAGTTGGACCTCATCCAAATAATTATGCCGAATCAAACCTAATAAAATGACTTTGAGTAACACGGTTGATAAAGACGCATATTTTTGATGAACTTAATCCAAGTACCTAAATTGAATCAACCCTACTGATTACAATGTGACCTAATTCACCTAAGCTGGATCGACTCTAATGAAATCCATTTAACTTAATGGAAGTGACGAACCCTAAAAGAGTAAATTTAACCTCAAAGATCAAAGTGACTAATTTGAATCAGTCCACAGAATTTGATACCGACCCACCCAGGTATATTAAGTTAGGCCAACATAATTGCTTAATACCTTAATGATGTGGAAATTCTTTGGAAGATTTTATTAAGTACATACAAAGGGGGATTTTTTCCCATCTGTTTGCTCTTAAACCCTGATTCAACATAGCCGCCGAAGATTCCAGCGTTCTCTTCTCGGGTAGTTTTCGAGCCGGTGACAGCAGGGTGATATCTCCCCCCCCCCTCCACTTCCATAGGTTGGAGCGTTGTGAAGCGTTACAAGCTAGCCTGCCGGTGGAGTGTTTATCCGAGCAGTGCGGAGGTGCTCGGCAGCTACATTTAGCTCCTCGTTCGCCTTCAAGCGAGTGACGACGGCAAACCCTGACCTGCAATTCAATAAGAGGAGAGCGGAGAGCGGCACAGCGGTTTTACTTGAACACGCCATCCTCCAGGAGAAAATCAATAATTTGCAGGAGGTTTAAGACAGGAAGTAAACAAAAAGCAATAACTGTTAGCTAATACTCGGCCTTTGCTGCGCCTTCCTACCTAATAACCACCGACAGCTTGTGCTCGCCGGCGGGAGCAGCCGCCGCCGCCGCCGCCGCCGCGTTTGTTCTTATTTCCGATGCTATATTGGTTTGTCCTATTATAAGCGACGTTAGCTCGGACCTTGTAATAAGGTTGTCGACAGGCTAGCGACGTAACGATGATGAAAAGTAAATATGAGGGAAAGAAGGCAAGGGTGTCTGGGTTTTGCCCAAAACCATGTTCAGTATGCGTAATTACAGCGCTCTGCCTCGGCTGATTACAATGTTGGTCTTTCCTCTCCCCTATTAATCCTCAACCGTTTCATTAACATGACAGACTGTGGGCCTGTGTGCAATTTGGACTCAAACCTCAACTGCTTGTACCCGTAACTGCTCACCAAAATAAAGTTCAGAGGGAGAGAGGCGCAATATTTGAAAGCAAAGGAGGAGGTTCAAGAAACAACAGTCATTACCTAGAAAGATGGAGGAGCCAGGCATCATCATGCATTTATGTGCGCCATAATGTGTGTGTTTGTGTGTGTGTGTACATTTGTCTGGGTCTACTAGCCAACGACTCAACAGGCTTGGTGATCAGAGGAAAGCGGGCTTTTCATTGGTCCCACGGGACCACGAGGGAGACCGGTAATGGGACACATACGCCGTATTCTAAACCAGCGGAAAACAGCCTGTGGGCTGATCTGTATTACGCCTCCACAGCAAACACAGTCTAGGTCAAAAACAAACACTGTCCCCGAATCCATTACAATACAGAGCTAGGCATCAACATCAGCGGAACGGGAGGAGAGGGACAGCTGGCGGCTGCGCCACAATTTCGGCGCGTCTTCTTCACAGTCGTCACGTCGCCTCATCGCGGCGCTGATTTCTTTCTCACCCTTTCTAACCTCCAACTCTAATCTGCCGCCGACCGTCGACATCGCTCTCGCCTTACAAACGGGATCTGTGCCACAATCAGGAGAGACACTGATTGGATTAAACTGGATTTGGTAATGCCATGGTCCTAATCCTCATCCCAGTGTGCACATTAGCATGATCCACAGAGGCCCGCGCCAGATGATGTGTTTGAGTGCGCGTCAGATAACAGCCATGCCCGTGTGTGCGCTCGCACTCCTCCACAGCGGCGAATGTCTACGTTCAGTGCGGGGACGGTAAGTCAACACAGCTGACAGCTGACAAGATCGGGCCGTCTAGCAGCCCGGCGGAGGATGGATGGATTCGGACGTGGTCTAGTTGTTCTCTAAACCATGCAGGTCTGGAAGTCGTTGTCATGGCGAACGCCGGTCACAGGTCATTTACATCACGCCGCCAGCCGGCCTGGTTTCTCTCCTCTCCTGTCAGCCATGCTTTTCCACTGAGCAACTTTTCTAATCCAAGAAATGTGCTGCTGAGCGCCAGCCGTGCAGGCTCAGATGTGGAGATGAATGGAATGAATGTCAGCAAAGACTTTAATTTACGGTTATCAAAAGGTAGATTTCACACCGACACTATAAATCTCAGAATAATTGCCTCCAGGGAGCAGCCGAGGTGCAAATTGAACGTGAAAACTAACCTGACGAAGAGCCTTTCATACAATAACAATAACAGGACAATAGTATATATGTGCCTGTCATACTCAGATAAATCAGTGGATAATAAAGTTTGAGGACGAGACTGCAGGGGGCGGAGCTAGAAGGCGCCAACCCAGTTTTGGATCATCTCCAGCTGTTAGGACATTTTTCTTGAGTATATGTTTATCTATATAAATCAATATATAATGTACAATGCCACCCTTCATAATCTCCACCCAATGAAAATGTGTCTGGAGCCGCCCCTGCAGGACAGAGGAAATACGCTTAATCAAATAAAAAAGGTCGCAAAGAAAATTAAAGCCACAGAATTGATCGGGCCGTCGGACCCCGTGACCGGGTTCCTGAGGTCCTGCATTTAAACGAGGAGCTGACCTTTTACACACACTGCATTGGGAAACCGCTGCGCCAATTCTATACATTTCAAATGATATTTGTCACTTGAGGCCAGCAGAACGTCCATACGACACCGGAATGGACCGAGAAGTAATGAAAACACGTTTCATGGCGAGGACATCAATATTCCTCGCCCTATGGCGTCCGGAATGTTCATCTAAAACTCAAGCTTTTCACAACATTGAATGCTTAAAAACTCGACGTGTCAGTCACCAAGTCTGAAGTGGATCAGATTAAAGCTCTAGGAAGAGTTTTTTAAAATACAATTCTTGGTAATAGTGAAAGTCAGACATTCTATTCACAATGGCTGACTTCCTGTTAGGTCATAGCAAGAGACTTTTTTGGTAGATGATAATTATGTGTACCTCATTTCATTCTTCAATGAAATGAAGAATTGAAGGGCCTTTTTTGAACATTTCTAAGGGTTAATGAAAAGCCAATTTGGAACTGCCTCTGCCGTTACATATATTATAAATCTGTGCCATGAATGACACGTGTGCAAAGTTTCATTAGCTTTTAAGCACAATAAAGCTGACAAAAAGGCGTTGGGAGGATGAAATGATAATAACATCCACCAGTCCTCGCAGTGTGCTCTTCTCCCCAGTCAACCTGAGGCAAGGTGACCTGTCTGTCCACTCTGTCCTGCAGACAAGGACCCCCAAACCGCCCTCATATGGCACAGTTTACACCCTTCTGCACTTCCACCACCTTCCACCTTCTCTCTCTGCTTGTGTTAATGGCCTCGCCTCCCAGTTCCTGCCCTGGGGGGACGTGGTCTGCATGCTGCTATCCGTCACCAGCAGGCTGATCGTGCCTCGCCTCCCTTTTCCCGCCTCCCTCCCTCCTCTGACACGGCGAGCCTAATTGCATTTAAAGAATATGCATGCACTGCTGATATTCCCGGAGCTCAAGGTAAACACAGACACTTGTATCTGATTGGATATGGACGCGTAAAAGCCGAACATCTCCAAAATCACGCCCCGAGTATACATATGCAAAAGCTCCGTACGCCACATATGTGAACTCACGCACCGCTTTGTGTAGTCTGGGGGGCTGACAAAGCTCTTTCTCTCTCTCTTTCCTTTGGCATCCATTATGGCACCGGCCTGCTGTCAGACAGCAGTATCGCCTGAGGGAAGTTCCCATTTGTGGGAGCATGTGGCAGGGAGGCTCTAAATCCCCTCTAATGAACCAATATGTAGGAGGACTAAGCCTTTGGCACGGTCATCCAAGAACCGCTATCCCACACCCAGGCAAAAAATGTATTCATATGCAGTCACCAGACCTCGCTAATGTCTGCTGACATTTAAATTTGAATGGGGAGCTGCAGGATTTGAGCAGAAGAGATTTGGACTCGTTCGTAAAAAAAAAAACACAGTCAGTTGTTGGTGTTATGAGTATAAATGAGGTGGAGGCAGGAAGGGAAGCAGAGCGGCTTCTTACCTTTGGGTGTGGTGGGCGAGAAGAGCTTCTCTGATCCTACATCAGAAACCTGGAAGGAAAAGAGAAAACAGGCCTTTTAATGAAATTAGTAACATGATATAACGTAAGATTACTCATCAAAAATATAGGTGAGCACAGATGGACATTTTTTTCCCTCCCTGGGAAAAGACTAAAGCCACAAATGAGCTCAAAAGTGTTTGGACGGTAAGTCCAGCTGCTACACACTGCATCCTGCAGCCAATAAGAAGGGATCGTCCTCTACCTGCTGGTCCCTGTCTGGCTTTTTTTCCCTGTCGAGGCAACATTAGGTGGCACTGTTGTGCCACCTGAAAATCTTGAGAGGAAACGCTGTCAAAGATGGAGGAAGCTGGCTGTGCAGCGTTAGGTAGGACACAAACCCTCTACCATACATGCCGCCTGCACATATTCTGGCTCAAATAACAACATCTCATGAATAGAGTGTGGAAAAAGCGTCAACCTCGTTCCACAAATTCAATACCACAGCCCATACCAGGAGTGATCTGTCAAGGAGATGAGCGTTCAATGGGTCAAAAACAGTCGCTACTCTGCTTCGGCTGATATGACTGGCAGTGATCGGCGGAAACCTGCAGCTCGAATCTCTTGGGGGAGAAAGGCATCTCACTATGAAGTGATAGTGGAGACTTCTAGACTAAACATTGCAAGGTATTTTCCTCTCCGCATCAGATGGACATGGAGATTCTGGCAAGCGTCACCTACATCAAAACACATCGGACCATAAAGCAGTAAATCCACACAAAACCTGGTATTGTGCAAAAGCACCACAGAAAAACGTGACTGTGTGTGTGTGTGCTCGGATGATAATATTAACAGTTCAAGCTCTCCTAAGCCCATAATATCAGCCCATATAGGGGTTCTGTTTAAAGCCGCGGTTCCCTTTGCATGAGATCCCTCTCATGGGTTTTGCACACTTGACAAAAGCTGAAAGAGCCGAACATATGTTCCCACCAAAGGGCCCCGCTTGTCCTTAGCTGCCATGCTTGTGTTTCATGCGGCACAATGGGAGCATATGTAAAGAATGAGCAGTGCATCAAAAAATGAGTGCAAGAGAGACGGAGAGAAAAAAGAGACGCAAATGGTTCTGTAAACACAGATGGCCGTCCTTGGCATCTGTGTTGCTGCTTCGCGAGTGTTTTGAGGACGTCTTCTTCTCTCCAAGACCTCCCACTTCCTCCACCGCTGCCACCGTGTTGCTGTGCTCCGCGCTCCGTTTGTCCGTCTGCACCTGATTCCTTATCGCATGTTCAACCACAACAACGTTCCCGACTCCCTCAATAGTTCCCTTCATTCGCACGGCGGTAGTTGAAGTAGAGTTAGGAGACCGTGACGCAAGTCCGGAAAGCAGACGTGCTCGGTTGTGTCTACAAACTGTCCATGGCGGATGTTGAGAAAGTGGAGTCCAATCAGCAGATTAAAGCTTCTGAACAGATCTTGAGAAGGTACCATGAGATTCTTCAGATGGCTAGAGCGGGTCGGACGCCAAACTCTGTCTTATATCAGACCGGACCGTGGAGGCGACGTACAACGATTGTTTTCCTGAAGTATGACACATTCAGCAAACAGCTATGTGTCAACTGGGACGGTCCATGACACCATTTAGGAGAATAACTCCTGACCCGGTCTGATGTGGACCAATGGGATGAGGCAACTCCGGAGTGTTACCAGTTGCTAGATGGAACAACGATAATGAAGAAAGGCTCCTTGAAATTGCATTAACAATGTTTTGTTCGTACTGAAAGTGTGGAAATAAAAGTACTGATTGTGCAGTAGACTGGTCCCATGTGAAACCGTTACATAGGACCTTTTTAGAATGACAATGAGGTAATCTAACTACTTAATATTGTTGTTCTGGTATTACCATCCGCATGTCCTTCCTTAACTTTTTGATATTTTCCAGATATTCCAAGATGTTTCATAAAGATAAGTTTGTTAAGTTTAAGTATAGTAAGATTTTCCATTAAAAAAAACACAATACATGAACCTGAAGTGTTTGTGAACTGTAATCAGAAATTCGTACCACAATATTTGATCCAAGGGATGGAAAAGAAAAATAATTGATTAATTTACGACCTTTCTACTAATAGCCAAAAAAAGCCATCATGTCACTACGCCTGCAGCTAACAGCCCCCCCCTCCCCCACCAAAAGGTGAACGATGTATTCATCATGGAAAAAGTCACAGCATTTATAGATATATGGTCACCATGGATGTCAAGCAAATCTAAAGTAAAAGGTTAAAACAGAAACTATCATCATGTCATATGTGAGATTATATCAATATATGTAGGCTTGTCTCATTTTAGTCTTTTTTTCTATATATTAACTATTATTAGGTGTGCTATGTTCATTTTTCATGTCGTGTTTTTGTTCCTTTTTTTTTTCCTGGATACTCTAAGTAATGGAAAAAAAGTGATTTGACTTAAATTTGTAGTATACATGTGTGATATTTTTCATTCTCGCCATACAGCATATGTGAAACAAGAATGATTGATGGATTATACAATGTATGAACTATACCACCAAAGCCAAAAAATAAATAAATAAACAAATAAATAAAAGTAACGAGTAACCGTCAAACTGATGAGATGAGACGCAGGGGAGTAGAAATATTAAGTGGCATCAAATTGAAGTTCTCAAGTAAAGTACAAGTACCTATAATGTCTACTTAAGTACAGCACTTGAGGAAATGTCTGGCAATAACCGGTTGACTTCTGACCGCGACACGGCATTAATTTGTGGCGCTGTGATCGCCAGCCAGATCTGACACGGACAATCTTGAAAGAGCATTGCTCTTTCAAGATTTCCAAGATTGCCCGAACCCGGCATGAGGCCCACTTCAACGTCAGGGGCATAGATCATTACTTAGGAGATTGGCAAGCTTTTCTTCATAAACCATTGTTTCCTAATCGGCGTGTTTAAGGCCACGCATTCGTCAGGAGAGGACAATAACATCTCTTTATTTCTGTCCTGATAAGCGGGTGCTATAAAGGAGGGGAAAACACTCAGCTGAGTAGACATGCTTCCTGTTTCCTCTTACAGTAGACTATAAAGGAAAGACGGATTATTGTGCATTGCCCTCTTTCAGTCTCCCAGAACAAGGGCGCCAGGCTACAACACAGGCTCTTTGTTGGCTTTGGACGACATTAAACGCTCCAGTACCGAGCCTCGGCGCTGCAGCAGCACCGCCTCAGCCTTGAATCACGGCCCCGGAGGCCCAGGAAGAAAAATATGGGCTCAGAGTGAAATGAAGCTTGTCAAATGGACACGGGAGCTGGCTCGGGGACTTGCTTAGTGTGGCACGGGGTCACAAAGCGAAAAAATAGACAGCGTAGGTCATGTCATAACTCACTAGAACAATATCCTTCCGTCTGACGGTTATCCAGAGAGCGAGGCAGACATAATGTTCCGGAGAGAGGGAACACAAAACGCTGCGCGCCAGGACTCATTCCTCCCGTTTTCTCCAAAGATCAACAACCAATATTTAGCTTTAATGCCGTGTTTTGCACCTGCCAAGTCTGCGTGACTCAGATGTATAATCCACAATTACAAGGCCGGCGTACAAAAGCACGTCTTAAACAGGAATGTGAAAGCAGAGCCTGGATTTGGCGAGCTGTTGTTTTCGTAGGACGTTGTGGGTTTCTCTGGTCAAGTTGACATTTTTTCACGGGGCTGAGCTGCCGGCAGTCTGAGCTGCCTGCGGTTGTGGTGTGCAGAGGTCATGTATAACAAATTCTTCACACTCTCTTTGTTGAGGGGAACCTTGGCTGCCATTAAAAACAGACTGGGAAAGACGAGACAGAGGGAAAATATATATAGAGAAAAAAGAGACAGACAAAAAAGAAGTAAAAAAAAAAGAAAAAGAGGAGCAAAGGCCAGGTTTTCCAAAGGAAATAGGGAAATTTAACCATTAAATAAAAAAAAAAAGAAGATGGGGGTCGAAATTCAAGCCACATTGCCTGGAAGCCAAAAGCCCTTGGAGTGGGCCGCAGGAAGCCTGACCTTTGAGGGGGCCGTCTGCTATCTGAGCCTGGGGCTTCGGGGGCCTGGCCTCCTCTCTGGAGGGCCGTCAGCAGGCCTCAGCTTTCCTTCCCTATTCTATTCATTAGCCATGCTTTATGATTCAGCTTCCTCTGAGCCACACAAGAGCTCCCTGAGGAAAGAAACTGCTGGAGAGAGGGAGAAAAAAGGGAACGAGACGGAGGGAGGGGGGGGGAAAGCAAAAGGGAGGTCACAGGGCCCAGTCGGGGCCCAGCTCCCAGCAGCTGTGAAATCCTTCCGTTTCCTCGGCAGGCGTAAAAGGAATGAGGGGGAGAAAGAAAGAGACGGAGGTCAGGGAGAGACCCTGGCCAGTAAACCCACCGTCAGAGTGCTAACTCTCCAAAGAGCTGCATGCACGGCCATAATTCCCAGATTTAGGGAATGCCAAATTACAAATTACACTGCTGTTTGTTTTAAAAAGTCCCCAACTTCCCTGAACACCGATGACTTATTGGCTGCATAAATCTTCAGATACCGGCAGAGCCGACGAGGAAGAAACTCTCTCTAGCAATAACTGAGACGTTTACTGCGGTCGCAGCGGGGGGTGGGGGGTGGGGGGGGGGATTTGGGGGGGTAGGTAAGAGTCTTTGCACGTTTTTCATGTGCACATCACTTTTTTTTTTCCACAGCAGAGCAAGATAATTAATTTTTTTGCAAATCTGAGACGGGCTTAATTGCAATTTTTTGTGCTAAAACTCTCCACAATAGGCCGAGTGAGAGAGAGAGAGAGAGAGAGAGAGAGAGAGAGAAAAGGACGCAGTAAGCGACGGAAGGAGGGATAATCAACCGAACGACCTTCAGGCATAAATTTATGAAAGGCATTGATCAGTTAAGACTGTGATTTCACCGAGACAGAAAGGTCAGCAATTACCCAGATTCAATTAACCTCATTTAGCAAAGACTGCTGAGAGACCAATTTTGGCTCCCCATAACCAAAACCCCCCCACGCTTTATATCAAACGATCCCCAGGTCGTCCATCTACTGTTGATTTACAAGCCCTGCATTCCTTTCAGCTGAACAAACGTTAAGGAATCCTGCAAAAAAATACAATTAAACCCTGAAAAATAGCCCCAACCCCCCCAAGTCTCGTCAAAGCAGGTAAAGCTTTTCCCCTTTATGCTGGGGATGTAATTTTTACACAGGCTGGCGGCGCTATCACAACAGCTGTAGTGTGAAAACAAAGAAACCTGTCAGCAGGCTTTGTTGTGGGCTCAAGCCTGCAAAGACTATAATTACAATTTAGTTCTGAGTCATTTGGCACATGCTACAATCTTGACAGACTGTTGTTGGACAAGTGGTAAAGCTGCTAATCTTTACACTTCTGTACCGCAAACCAAATATCAACCAGCAGGTGATTGAACTTCGCTCAACTCAGGAATGGAATGACAAGACAGACAGGAAGGTGCGTCAAAGTCAAGGCCAAATTGACGGCGTTGCAGAGCTAAAGATTTCTGTGAACTACAAAATGTTGATTTTACTTCCCTATGTGTTAATCAGACTCTAGTAACTGGTACCAAAAATATATGAATTCAAAGAAAATCAAAACTGGAACCTTTAAATTGCACACTATTAATTCATTGTAATAAGTTAGGTTACAGGGCTCCATCCTTGGCCCCTTACTCTTTAGCATATACAGGCAGCCAGTGGGTCATATTATGAACCGGTTCAGTCACATTTCTTAAAGAATAGAGAGTCAAAATGAGGGACAGTAAAGAGTTAACAACCCTCAGTGCATGCAAAAGGTGAATCTTTGCAACCACACGGAGACAGGAAGTCCTGCAAAAGAGTACGTCTATTGATGCGGTTTGTCAGCAGTGGGGCTGAAAAGGTTTCAGAGTTGCGGTCCATGTGAACGAACATGGAACAGGAAGTCGACCCATGAAAAAGAAATGCTGAGTCGTTATTCCCGCCATTATCACAAACATTTCAAGTCAACGATCAGTTTGGCTGTACGTGGTGTTTCGTTGTGGAAAACCGTAATCTGAAAAGTAACTACTCAACATCGCTAACAGAAAAGTCAGAATCTGAAAACGGTTATTGTCAAATAAGTCACACCTACAAGATATATCGTAAAACACGCAGGCAACAAGAATCTGCAAATGTAAAAAAAAATGTTATGTTTTAAGCTAGTTTAGGAAGTCTGAATAATGTTCTACATGTAGATAAGGTGAATATATATGTATATACACACACACGCATACTTTCCCATCAACATATGCATACAAACACACATGCATATATACTTAAGTATATATAAAAGGTCCAGTAGTGTGCAAAAAAACAAACAAAAGAGCAATTCGACGAATGTGAATAGTATGCCAGCGGAAGCGAGGGCATTTGTCCAGCGTGTAATAATAATAATAATAATGATCTATAATCAAAGCAGTACAAATACCTCAAACTTATAGGTAAGTACAATACTTCAGTAAAAGTACTTAGTTCCTATGTCATGGTGAGGATGATGCTTATTGATCTAAACGTGGCGATTTTCCGGCGTACAGCTATGCGGTCGCACATCGATCTCACCGACTGACATTAAGAGGCTTATCTGTCCTGATATGGAAGAAACATCAGTCACGCTCCGGCAGGGGCTTGATTTTCTCCGTACATGTGTGAGCGGCTCAGCGCTTTGATGAACACTTCTATTAGTACCCACTCGGGGCCCTTGACTACCGCCTCCACCACCGCACGCCACCGCCGCCGCCGCCCTTTTCTACCCAGACGTCTACTAACGCTACTTTTAGGAATAAACGCTGCATTAGCTGCTCGCAGTGGGCCTACATGTCCCAGGCAGCGAGGGGGAGACACCAAATTAATTATCTCCTTTGCGTTTGTCCTCGCGCTGTTCCTGAAACTTAATGACCTCCCGAATGCTCGTTTATTATACTACGCATTCCCAGGGCGGAGAACAGGCACCATCTACCTTGGCTCTAATTCCCACCCACCGCAAGCACCGGCGCCTGCCTGTCAGAGCAGGTGTGGGCAAGCAAGACTGCAAACCCCCAGCGAGCATGATGGGATATGCAGCATGGACGAAAAAGTGAGAGGAAACCTCCCACGCAACTGTCAACTAACACATACTCGTCTCAACTGGAGCATCATTAAGATGATAATGAATTCCATAGTGACCGTGTAGAATGGAGTGGTCCCTCCTGCACACACACACACACACACACACACACCTCTTTATACTTAGTCCCGAGTGCCATTTTCATAGCCACATATAATGTGTGTGTACGACAGAGGGCCTGGGCTGACAACTCCCTCTCCCCCTAGCAACAGACGCAGGGAAATGAATGCCGAGAGAGGAGCAGGGGGGCTTGAGCTTTGTGTAAAATATTACCCTTCGTCTCGCTTACTGCACCCCTCACCACCACACCACCACCACCGCGCCGCCCTCCCCTGGCTGTGCGGCAGTTGCTAGCCCTTATCACCGCTGCCTGTCAGTTTAGTATACAAATTAGCGGTGTATCAGGGGAATGCAGGGGCCTGTTTCATCAGTGGGGAGAAGGGCAGAGGCACGCATTGCATTAAAGTCTCTGGCTGCTGCAGACAGAGAGGGTCACAAATCAACGCCTCAGCAGGCCCACAGCCAGCACTAACCAGATAAGGAGAAATGAAGGGAAAAGGACAAGGCATATTTCACCGGAGAGGAACCAGATCTGCTCAAACTCCTCGCAAAAGGCTGGGGGATGAAGGATGGAGCTTGGCTGGTAGGGGGAGGGGGGAGTAAGCATGAAGGAGGTGAGAAATCACAATTTTAACCTCGTATATTTCACGATTAAAGCACACGGGCGACAGGCATGGAAGTAGGAGAAAAAAAGCCATTCGCGAAATGTCCATGACAGCGAGTGCTATCAGTGGATGATCAGCAACATTTTGCTGGAAATTAGCACCTCCACCCCCCCGCTCTCTGCTGCGTGAAGAGAACCTGTGCATGTTAATACCAGCGGAGACAAAATGCCTGCGAAGGGCTCTCATTAAGTGGCATAATGCAATGAGGCACAGTCTAAATTGCGGCAATAAAAGCCGACAGACAAATCATCTCGACCATCGCAATCCATTTAACTCAATTAATGCAACACCGGATCCGAGCTCAGTGGTTTAAAAGCATGGGTGGCTCTCCTCCCGCGTCGGGATTAGGGGGAACGGCTGGCGGAGGGGGGTGGGGGGGTGCGGACACCAGGAGAGGGAGTTAGTAATATCTCTTTTAGAGTGAGATAAGGGTCAGTGTGGCAGAACCATTGCGCTTTGATTAAGTGTGGCCTGAGACTGGGGAAAGAGTGGACGACACAGAGATAAAGGCTACGAGAGATAGAAAAACAAAAGCAGGAGACCCCGGGAGTGCTGTTCGCCACTTTCTGGAAAGGGCGTGTCCTTCTTTCCTTTTATAATGTCAAAATGTGTGCTTGCAGCGATAAGAACCGCAGGTAATCTCCCTGTGGAATCAGTGGGCTGTTCGTCATTACTCTCTGCCCCGATATAGATCAGAGCACCTCCGGCTTCTCCTGGCTCTCCAGTCTTCTTGGCAGCCAAGATGGCAGATAACTCTTTAAGACACGGCTCGCTGCTTCCTGATTGGCTGGTCAACAGCCCACAGCCAAATCCTGGCTCCCTTGGGGCTCTTGTGCTGAGGTATGATAGGACGGGGTCACGGGGACTCACCGTCCCCACATCCACATCATCCTTTTGTTGCAGTGCCTTCGCCCCGTTGTCAATGTGGGTGGTGGAAAGTAAAAAAAAAGGAGAAAAAAAAAAAAGCCTTCCTGGATGTTATTGTCTGAGAGGCAGGCGGACAGACAGGCGGATTTTTTCAGCTTTCACCAGAGCTCTCATAATGCGGCGCCATTGTTGCTGTGGAGAGGATCCTGGAGGAGATTATTATAATATTCCTAGTCAGAGCGTTTGCTGCAGTAGAGCTGCCTTCCAACAGGTGATACACATCATTCTGACTGGCCCGCCGTGACATAATCGCCCTGCGGAGAGCTGCAGGCGAGCTTGGTAGGCAAACCACCTCTCACTGCAGCTTGTTAAGAGAAAGGTGGCTTTAAGCGCGGCTCAATAGAAACTCCTATTCGACATGTTTTTTTTTTCTATCCCGCTCCATCTGAACAACGTCTCGGTGAGTCAGAGAGAGCCCACCTCGGGCTACACAAGTTACATTCCTCCTTTCTTCCTCTTTCTTAGGGTTGCGCTGCGCTTTTGACTTCCATGAGTTTGCCAAGAAGAAGGGGGTGGGGGGGGGGGGGGGGGGGGGGGGGGGGGGGGGGGGGGGGGGGGGGGGATGAAAACAAACTCGACAGGATCTTAAATAATGCAGCAATAAAAAAGCTGTGACCTTTTCCCTCGCCTCAACCCACACACGCTGGGTTTCTTGTGCGGAGGAAAAGACTAGCACACAAAGAGAAGGGACTACATGGAGATGTCTGGTTTTGCTCCTCTGGGCATGGACACCTTTAATGAGGGGAAAATATGTGCAGAAGGAGGAAGATCTCAGCAGTACTATGCCAGTGATTTTTGAGTCATATGAATCACCTCCCCTTCTAAAACAAACAAAAAAAAATATCACTCTAATCTTGGGTGGGATTGAAAGCGTCAAACTCCACTCCAGCCACACTGGAGAAAAAAATCCCCCCCTACACAAATAGTTCAAAAGATGGGTTCCGCTCATGATTAGTCAAAATAAATCTGCAAGTTGAACAACTACAAAAACTAGGCCTATGCTGCCGTCGCCGACCACAAAAGGGTGTATCCCCAAAAAGCCCCAGAAGCCCCCTCCTCAAATTAAACAAAGTTATGTAAAAAAAAAAGTGTTTTTCCCAGAAAACTCCCCCTAGTGAGTAAAATAGGAAGTATTAGAGTAAAAATATGAAATGAACTAGATCTCATTCAGTCGAATCTTATGCAACACATTTGGACTAAATCTGACCAATGTTCAGTTTTTTGTTTTTTTTAAAAGAGCTCCCCCTAGTGAGTAAAATATGAACTATGAGAGTTAAACATGATATATAGAAGATAGATGAGTTTTGAACGCAACTACATTTGAGAAATTATGGCCCCAAAATGTTTGGAGTGAAAGCTCCACCTAGTGTTGAAAATATACAACTGACCCTTCTCAAAATCACCACAGTTCTTCCTCACACTGAAGTCCATGTGGGTATAACATTTGAATTTGAAAAATCATCAATGATTATCACATTAACACTAAGGATCTAAAGCAGACGATTCCATGATATTTCTGATATCAGGAAATCTCTGATATCAAAATTTGCTCGGTCAGAAGTCTTTAAATAAGATATAATAATGACATACCTGTAAAGGAAATCTTGAAATTAGCTGTGAAATCTCATTATAAACTATATTCTACTAGTGTTAGGAAGTGATGTCTCTCAGAATAAAAGAGAATTAGTCAAAATTTTGGCGTTTTTTCCCTCAAAAAGTAACATTTTGTTTTTGTTAAAATATATGTCAATCTTCTTATATCATTACTAGGTTGTTAAACGGTGAGACTTTTCTCCGTGACACCCTCACCTACTTAAATCAAGATTATTAAGTGATATTTAAACATTTTAAGATGAAAAAAAATAGGCCATTAAGGGAGCTGGAAATACTCTACTACTATAAATTTCCTATTTGAGATATTTCCAAGATTCTGTAACAAGATATTCAAGATGCTTTGTTGATAAAACAAAACCCTATAACTCACAGAACTGTGATTAAATGGAGTGCAATGATATATTGCGACTATAAATTATACTAGCTAATATTTCGAGTTTTGCAGTGCAGCCCTCACCCTAAACCCTACACCATGCATGCTCAAGATGACCCCTGACCTTTCTCCTGTGGGCTCTTGCTGAGCTCGCCGTTTATCAGTGAAACGGGAGGGTGTGAAGTTGTTGATGCCGTTTCGGTAACAGAAGCTAAAATGAGGCGAGGGGTATTCAGGAATTCATCTCAGCATCTTGCTGCAGTCATGAAAGTCCAGCGGGGTCGATAGAGCCACTTGGCCCGCAGAGGAATGAGGGGGGGCGTTTTGGGGGAGGGCAGGAGGACGGACTCACACCCATTGGCTAAAGTCCCACTGGTGTCATACCACCATCCCCTCGCCACTCGAAGGAACACTATCCCCCCCTGCTAGCACAAACAAACATGTATGCACTATATAAAGGAGCCTTAGACCTCCGAAGCCCGCAGGTCATGTTGGAAAGGGATGTGGCACGTTAAGTGGAATTTACTTTTGATGCAGACATGAGGCCTCAGGTTTCTGGCAGCCGTAACTCAAGCTTCTCCCCGAGGCCTCTCTGCAGGGTTGGACAGGACACACAAAGCCCAGGAAGTCACCTTTACAAATACCTTTGCCGCCCCGATAAAAAGGAGGAGGCCGCTGTTGGTTGCTGAAGGTCACTATTTCCAATATATGTTGCTGGCTTTGGAGAGACTTTCATTACGAAACACAGTGAGGTGAGATTACAATTGGAAGAAAAGAGGATTTTCTTCCATCGCTGGGTATAAGACGCTTGCCACGAGGAATTTAATATAGAACGCGGACACCAGCTGCCCACAGTAGAGCCATTGTTCCGTCATATCAATGTCCGCCCGACCCTCGCGTCTCTTTCATGACACGGTTCTTCTGTCCCTGAGCTCCCAGATGTATGACCTAACGTCTGGTGGGCAGGTGTGTATAAATAAGCTTGATGACATATCAGGGGAATATGGCGAGGGGGGGGGGGGGCACTGAGCTGACGAGGAAATCCAGCACAAGGTAGTTTAACACCGACACGACAACTGCAGCGCGACCACGTGAAAGAGCTTATGGGCCTCGACTTCACACTTGCTGTGTGACATCATTCTAGGACGCCACACTGTGACCTGACCTTGACTGTTGCCGTGCCAGTAGTCGTTTACAGTTACGACATTAAGCCATTACTGCAACATGCATAACAAACACTCATAAATTAGACTATATTATTGTGACTGGAGGTGTGTTTGATTAACCTCACGATGAGTTCAAGTCTTAATAAACACTGCAAGTGACGTTCATTACCAGATATTGCACAACAATGACTAAACCTACACCCTAGTCCCGGATAGCAAGTCTATCCCCCAAAGCCCCCAACCCCCTGTGTTGTACAGGCAATCCCCTTGTTTGAATTCTTCAGATTAAAAGTGATTTGATGTCCAAAAAACATATTTTAAGAAGATAAAAAGCTCCCTCTGGTGAGTATAATATGATCTCTTAGCATAAAATATGACAAAGACTAGATAGATCTTTTCAAATTGATTCATATGCACCAAATTTGGACTAAATCCGAACAATGGTTCAAAAGTTATTTCTAAAAAACACTCCACAAGCGAGTTAACAAATACCGTCACTGGTTCCCGTTGGCCAGCAGGCACTGGCCTATGAATGGAAACAGGAAATCCACTGTGGCGACCTCAGAAGGGAACAGCGGAAAGCGGAAGAAGTAGAAGAAGAAGAAGAAGATAGATCTTTTTGAGATAATTCATATGCACCAAAATTGGTTGACACATTATGGCCCGAAAAACATTTGTAGCTGAAGCTCCCTCTAGTTTTAGAAATATACAACTGACCTTTCCCAAAATCGATACAATTCTTCCTCGCGCTAAGGTCTATGGAGGTATAAACTTTGAAAGTGATTTATACAATGGTTTTTGAGCTATCGCCTTAACAGGAAGGCTCTGCGGCGGCAGATGCGGATGCGACGACGAATCCACGGTATTCCGACTTTTCAGAATATATAAAAACTATTCTGTAATTGTCTATTCGGCCAGCTCCTTTTAGGACTCTTGGTGAACTTCCTGTAAACTCGGCAGCTGCTACCGCCGATCATAACCTCACACCTGAGGAGGAATCTGATCCTGAAGCAGAATAAGTGGAGACGTTTGCATTGCTGGAGCAGATTTACGAGCAGAGAGGGGTACGATTAAAAATAGTGCATGCCCACATAAATTGTTTATGGACTGAAATATAACGAAGCAACTTTGTCTTACATGTAAATCCTTTAATTATTTAAGCGGAGAGAAAAAAAAATACAACAAGCACAAAATATTCCCATGAGCGCCGAGAACCATTTCTCAGTTTATGACGGCAATAATAAATACATTAGTGGCTGTTAAACGCTTTGTTTTCATTGGATGCAGTCGAAATGAACAAAACAGACGACTGGACTTCCACCATATGGGCTCCAGAGACTTTTCTTGTGCTTTAGATTGATTTATTTTTTTTTGCTTTGTTGCATGGTCAGACGGCTCATTACTGCTACCTGTCGATAACAGAAGCACGACAGTGACACTCGTGAACGTTATGTTGTCTGTTCTCGCGCCGGAGTGTCTAAGCCGGTGCTGATAAGCTCCTTCATTTGAAAGACTGCTGCTTGTTTATAAAACTAAATTCTATGGCAACCTTGAGCTTCATTCCGACATCTGCACGTCCAGAAACACTGGCTCAGGTGGCTCCTGTCTGTATTTGAACAAGAGTTATGCAAACACGCAAAGTCAAGGCAGCAGATTTTGGGCTCCAGCGACTTTTTTTTCCTCACATTCGAGAGGATCCTTGGATTAGTTAGGCTCCAGGGTAGTTTTTACTGCACAACACTGCTAAAAAAAATGTCTGCTTTTGCATTCCGGGTCTGTCAATATCAACGTTGTGCACGGTTGGACTGTAGACGGCAATGCAGATGGAAAAGTTGAACATTCTTTATTGTCTTTATTGACACAAAGCCGGGTTGACAGGAGAACATTAAGATTACTGATTCTGTCAGTACGTTTACAGATTTAGTTGAGAGACTTTCTAATCTCCCGTTAAAAAGCTGATGATGGGTGTGGTGTTTGGGATATGGGCTCTTGCAGGTCGAGACCAGCACGTTTTACCAGGTTCGTTTACTTTTACAGCTCAAAATGTCTTTTTTAAATACAGTCAGGTGTATCGCAGCTGGGTCTTCTCATGTGATCCCTGTACATTCCCACTCCATGCCACCCACACACATGTAATTGGAAGCTAGTTATTATTTCCTACAGCCCTGCAGCACATCTCTGAACATCAAGATCCTTGTCCAGGGCGTCACCCACGTCCAGGATTGACAGGGATGGCAGGGTTCCAGCACCCCTGGTACTGTGCCATTGAAAACACAGCAGATCGATTCATCCATACTCAATTAGTGCTCAGGGCTTTACCTACATACCAAACACCATCACCACATCACCCCTGCTTCCTATTAGAGAAACAAACATGTATGCATGCTTGCACACTTGGAGCAAAACACGTAGGCTGGAAAATCATCCGTCCTCCCACTGACTATCCTGGCAAATCTCATATTTGGAGGCTGCAACTAGCATTGCAATGCTTCCACAGTACTGGATCTTAGCAGGAGATTGTAGCGGACAAAAGTGGGCCATCGATTGAGGAGGAATGGAAACAGTCCTCCTGTCGCCCTTGTCCTCCTGTTAGGTGAGAATTAAACCTGCTTCTCTGACAGTTACACTTGTTCTGTCAGTTCAGCCCCCTCCCTGTCACTAACAGGTGGCCTGTCCCTCACAGCAAAGTCATTTAACTTGCACAGCAGTAGTCATGGGCAGCCCCAGCCAAGCTGCAGTCAGGTTTCCAGCATTACAGCTCAGGCCAAAGAGAGAGAGAGAGCGGGGAGGCAGTGGCAGAATGCAGAGGAAATGGCTAAAGGGGGGGGAGGGTAAGAAGAAAAACCTCCTCCGATCAAATAAATGCCACTGTAAGCACAAGTGACAAGTCTTGTTTGTGGTTGTCCCTGCTCAGGGCCTGAAAGGCCAGCACTGCCTCATCTCCTCAGCCATGTCTGGAAGCAACAGCACTGGGCGAGAAGGGGGGAGGGAGAAATGTCAGATTGGTGCCATAGCCAAGAGTGAGAGCAGCCCAATTATATTTCCCATCCCTCAAGAGTGGGCCAGCTCCCTCTGGTAGAGCGAGGCCCCTGCCATCTTTTCTCCCCTCACCTCTCAAGACACAGCAGATAGATAAATAACTGACAGCCCTGCTGGGGCTTGGCCCAGTCGCCCAGAATTCATTGCAGAAGATGGCTGGCTGGCTGCCTGTCCGTTTGCCGTCACCCGGCGTTGCTGGAGATAGACAGTTTTCACATTATTAGCGTTGCGTGGTCTCCGTGGCCCCGCTCACTTGCTGAGCTGATGATGGTGGCAGAGGACCTGAGGAGGCTGGCAGGAAATATCTCTTGTCAAAGTCAGCATATCCTAGCTTAGCAGAAATTTAACAAGTTCCCTGGGCTCCTTCCATTCAGTCTCTGACGGAGCACGACGCCAGGACATGGCCTGCTGACAGCGCCGGGCATGTCACTGACACTCGATAGGGCTGGGAGAGGAGAGGCAGCAGGGCTCAACCCCGACAAGACACGCACTTAACTACACAGCTTCACATTGGAACGGAGCTTTAGCCATTTCAAATATTATACTGTTTGGAAATCTGACTTTATCTAATAAGACACAAATGTAAACTAGCCTTAGCCATCACATGTGGACTGGCTGCCTTCATTACTCAAAGGAATATCGTTGGGCTGTCACTATAAAACGCTCACAATTTGACCCAAAGCCAAACCCAGGATGTTTGTGTTTTTCAGTAATAATCAGGTAGAAGCCAACGGAGAAATACTCCAAGATTAAACTGCATGTGTAGCAGCAATTTTCCCCCCACACTCTCACCACTCCTCGACGGTTAAACCCAAAACCAGATGTTGTGGATCAGCGGGGATAAAAAACAAGGCAAATAAAAGTGGAGGACGGAATGGTACGCATTAACTATAATCAAAAAGAAACAAAAAGGAGACCATGATGCTTTAATTACTTCTCACATATAATTTGGTTTTGTGGGGGCAAGTCAGGCACTGCCAAGAAAAGAAAGATGAAAAGCAACTTAAATTACATGGAGAGAAAGTGCAGAGAGACTTTTTTAACACATGGTCCATCTATTCTCCACAACCGTAGACAAGGCTGATGACTAGCCCCAAAACCTTGCTATAAATTGTGCATGGAAAGAGAAAATTAAATGCAGTCACGCTGGATCGGAGTTTGTTCTGCATGCCCACGACTTCAAGAAGCACACTGCAGGCTGAAATGTTTGTCTTAGAAATGAAACGGCTTTCATGACCGCTCTGCAACCAGCCTCTGTTGTTTTCCATCGTCGGAAATTCCCTCAATTAATGTGATTTTAATCATTTGTCAAGCCGTTCTGCCAAGCGGCTGAGGATATGCATTACGCCGGGCCCGCTGGAGAGAGCTGGGACGAGTCCTGAGTGAGGTGCTCTATGGATCTACTTCATCGCCGTCCTCTGTTTGCAGTCTCTCCTGACTCGCTGGTGTTGCCACAGTGCTAAATTGCACAGCTGTTCCACAATCTGTGGCGGTGTTAATTACCCAAATGTGAGCGGCAGCTCGTCAGTTCCTCACTAACGAAGGGGCCTGCTTTCCAGCGTGGGTGCCGTATGTTTGGCATGTAGGCCCATTTACACCCAACGCTCCCCAGGCTGCGCGCGGGACCACCCGACACATCCGGATCCGGGAGAAGATGCATCTAATTAAAGCTCCCGACTCGAATCTGCTTACTAAGGGGGAAAAACACGCCGGGTGGATTAAAAGATGAGGAGCGGGATCGGGGGGCTTTTAATACACGGCGAGTGAAAGGGCTTAGGAGAAAATATGAGAATGGTGAGATCGCAGGCAGGGCTGGAGGGAAATACTATGCGACCGTGAGCCGATCAGTCAGCTGTTTGTCAGCCTGATCCCGCAGAACTCTCAAAGCCTCTGGGCAGAAATAGCCAAGCAGGTTGTTTTCAGGGAAATGGGGTTTCTTTATTGTTCGCAGGACTTCAATTCTAATCTAGTGTGACGTGGACAGATGGACTAGACTTAATGATGCACACAAAGGTTTGCCTTTTATCTACTCCTGCAACCAAAGACTATTACCTTCGAGAACTAGTGATTACATTTGAATGATTTTACATCATGACCTCCGGTGTGACATCATAACGCGAGATAAGGCCCCTTTCGATGTTTTTGGGGCAAAAACTAAATAACGGATGAATAGGGTAGGTTTTGTTACGCCATGGCGGATTTTATGCTCTTTTGTTTTTATGGATTGATATGTCAATTCATTTTTATTAGTCGATATATCCATCAATTTTTTTTCATGTTTCAGTAGATTCTTTTTTAATCTGTTGATTAATTCTTATCTATTTAAAATAACTATAACTTCCTACTGTCCTCTAGCATCACATAAAGTTACTTTACTTTGTCGTTAATTGCCGTTGAGTATGATTTACTCATATGGCTAGAGCACGAAACAGGAAACGCTCTTTTGTGTTTTCTTATTGTTTCTTCTTTTCCGTAAAAGCTGAAGTCTATCTGTGCAAAAACTGCGCTAGACATCAGTATTGCTAAGTTAGCTAACCATTAGCATCCGCACAAACCTTGTCTTCTTGTCTGACACAATATATGTAAATTAGCAACGGTGATTCTCAGGCACCAACACAGTCAAACAAACAAACAAACAAAGCTGGCTGTAAGAAATATGTCCAACTTTTCTCTTTTATTCATGTGGTACGCAATTTCTGTTTTTACAAAGCATGTCTTATTAGATCTCCTTATTAGATTAGGAATTCCAACACCGGATATGTTTCAGATATTGGAGAGAAAGTGTGGTTGACAGCAAGCATGTTAGCAGCCGTTGTTGGGGAAGAATGCAAATGTCGATGTATTCCATGCAAATCAATGTATTGACGTAGTCGACCCCTTGCTGCGGCCCCTACTTTTATCCCTCACATAGCCTCCCCTAATGAACCTGTCTCCAGTCAGACACCGGAAACCATTAATGCACGGCAGTACATCACCTCGCCATTTACATGCAACACACTCTAAACAAAGGTGCAACGAACGCCCTTCATGAATCAGACTTGCCGGCTAAACCTTCCACCTACATGAACATCGCAGCCTGGAGCAGCGCTGGGAGCCAACATAATGAATGCATATATCTAAGTGTCATGGGGGCTCGAATGGTGCACAAAACGATTGGGCAATTAGGCCCACACGACATCTCGGGATGGCGTGATGAAGGACTCCTGGGCTTGTCTCCTCCGCCTCTGTTCCTCTATCATTAAGGAATGAGCAGCCACATCTGGCTAATGGCACGCCTGGGGTTCCTGCTCAAACACTGTGCCACACTGTGCACATTTAATTACGCCTCATAAAGGTAACAAAAGACACAACCTGCACTCAGGGAAGCACTGTTTGGAAATGGTGAGAGGGGAGAGAGAGCTAGAGAGAGAGAGAGAGAGATGAGGGGAAGACGAGGACCTGGCCAGCAGCCAGAATTACAGGTTGACCTAGGTGGCTTCAAAAGAGGGGGAATTCACTCAAGTGTCTCCACCCCTGCTTCAGATGGGCCCCGATGAGCGTGCTGACAGCAGGACGCACAGTAGCTGAGAATCAAAGGGCCTCTGGTTTGTCTGGCCTTCTTCTATTAGATCATAAAGTGCACTATGCGCAGCTGTCAGTGGTTAATTGCAGATAGAGCGAGGGGGATTAAAGGCAAAGCTCTTTTGAAATATGCATGGGGTTCAGCAGCTGTTTGAAGTGAAGATGGCCGTCTTAGTCAACAATAACAACATCATATAGAGAATGGCCCGTCTTTCCGAAGGTTCGTATTTCACTGTGTTGCCAAGCCCATTCAGCCGAGGGCATGAAGCACACATTAGCCACTGACTGAGTGACCGGCTGACATATGACTTCAGTAGCACCTGGAGGTATTCAAAAGGCTTTGGACGGCGGCTTTGTGCAGCACACAAGGTTGACATTTTGAGCTGGGGAAAAAAAAAAAAAAAACAGGAGCAGAGGCACGAGCCCCAGGTCTCTAAGCGAGAAAATGCCCCACATTTAGGAAATAACATCACATATGAAGAGATGAGGACAAAGAGTGGCGGCTTTTTGTCCGAGCAGTCCATTGTCTGGCTGTTTTGAGTGCCACAGCGAAGGTCATTGGTCACTTCCACTTGGAGCAACACATAAATCCCTTCTGAAAGCCATCAACATGTCACAGACATCAAAGCCATCAAGTTAAATGTCAAAGACATCATGACACATGGGGAAGACATCAAATGACATGTGGAGGACATCAAAACCATCAAGTTGGATGTCAAAGAATTCAAGTTACACGTCGAGGACATCAAAGCTATTAAGTTACAAGCCAAGAACATTAGGTTACATGTCAAAGCCATCAAGTTACAAGTCGAGGACATCAAAACCATCTAGTTACGTGTCAAAGACATCATGCTACACGTCAAAGACATTGAGTCACATGTCAAAGACATTGAGTCACGTGTCGAAAAACATTAAAGACATGAAGTTACATGTCAAACATATCAAGTTGCATGTCAAAGACATAGTTTCATGTCAGAGACATCAATCTACATTCCAAAAACATCAAATGCCATGTGAAAGTCATCAGTTACATATCAAAGACATCAATGTACATTCCATAAAGACATAAGTCATTGTGTCACATATCAAAGCTGTCGAATTACTTATCACAAAGACATCGAGCCACGTGTCAAAGACATTAAAGCCATCAAGTTAGAGGCCACAAAGAAGTCTCTGCTTCTACCACTAGACAGGAAGTTGCTATAGCTCCATTGTAAATGGTTCAATCCGCGTCAAACTACAGATGTTTTTGTACTTCTACTGCAGTAAATGCAATACTACTATTACCGATTGGACTACTACATACCAAAGGACGAGGGACAAAGAGCAGCGTCTTATTGTCCAAGCAGTCAATTGTCTGGCAGTTTGAGAGCCGCAGTAAAGGTCACCGGTCACTTCCATTTGGACTGACACATGAATCCCCTGCTGTCCGGTCCAGTTAATAACACAGCCAGCGCTGCCACGCAATAAAACCCGGAGAAAAAAAAAAAGATATATATTTTGTTTTGACAACACCTCTCCGTCCCTTTACGGCCGCCGGCCTTGCGTTTATTTACAACTGAAATGTTAAAAACAGAGACGTATCTGCGTCGTGCATTAAGAGACAACGCTGCCAAAAAACGCCTCGCCTCGCTCTCCTTCTGTTGCACCTCCCTCGGCTTGTGGTGGAGAGAGAGTGTTTTATGGCGAGTCCCTTGTCAGGATTAAGATGTGGATCCAAGTGCCAGAGGGACAAGCATAAATTCTCCATCTCCCACCGTGGACCCACAAGTGGTGGAGCTCAGGGAGTGTCCTTGAAGTATGAATAACATCACATGCTGTGTGTCATCTGCTGTACGGTAATGACATGTCCTCGGAACAATCCGCATCTCCCGTGACCCATAAGTCTGCGAACGACGGAACTGCTCGCAACCCTGGCAGTGAATTTTATTCTGAAAGGCCCAATACATTAACTACCGCAGTTCATGCAGCCCTCTGGCGTTTGCACCGACACCATTGCTGATGCATCGTGGTTCTGCAGGGATCCGATTAGACCCACCAGCAGTGGTGGATAGTAACTGAGTACTTTTACTCAAGTATTAGACTAGAGTTCAAATTTGGGCTATCTGTACTTCACTTGAGTATTTCCATGTTATACAACTATATACTTCTACTATGCGACATTTCGGAAGGAAATCTTGTACTTTCTGCTCTACTGCGTTTTGTCTGACTTAGTTACTAGTTACTTTTTAGATTACAATTCTCCTACCCTACCCATAGGGATAGATGGTTCTCACCGCAAAAAAGTAGTTGGATTACCTCATCATTTAACATCTACAGTAGTTACATAGAAAAAACACAATCATGCAGCAGTAACAGTTATCCTAACGTAATAGTTATACAATACCAAGTAGTACTTTTACTTTAATACTTAAAGCACATTTACTGAAAGTACTTCAATACTCAGCTACAGTTTCGAAAGCAACTCTTTTACTTGTAGTAGACTATTTTCAAATTGTGGTATTAGCAGGGCCGTATGAAGTATTAAGATCCTTCCTCTCTTTAAAAATACTCCATTACAAGTTAAAATGTTTGCCTTAAATACCTTACCTTAGTAAAAGTACAACAGTATAATAAGCAACTTGTACTCAAATTACGAAAGTCGGATGTTTATTGATTCGTATTCCTGTTGTAAATGTTAAAAATTGATAGTGAGGGACAGTAACTAAGTACATTTACTCAAGTAAACACAAATTTAGGGTAGTTTTTATATCAGTTTTCCCCCTAAATTAATAAATAGATCTATGTTACGGCTGTAGACGTAAAAAGGTTGAAGTAACCGGATTACTTTAGGCCATAGAGTAGTTGAATCTACAGGATCTTCATCGCTGTAAAATCTTGTATCGCTAAAAAAAAAGTCATCTTATAATAAGATCTAAAATGTGTTTTTTCAATAGTTTGATTAAAAAACATTTCAGATTGTAAATTCTGAAAAGTAATGTAACTAGTTACTACAGCTGTCAGATAAATGTAGTGGAGTAGAAAGTTTTTCTATTGCAAAGTAACGGCTCATAAGTATGAATAGCATCAAATAGAAATACTCAAACTAAGTACTTTAACCTCTAATATTTACATAAGTACATGTACTTGAATAAATGTACTCAAGTGCTGTATATTTACTCAAGTAAAGTCTCTGAATACTTCATCCCTCCCTTCACACTGTAGTTTTTAAATTCCATGCTAGGTTCAAGGACCAGGATCGCACCGCCGTCCTGTCCGTTAAAACAGAAGCCAACAGCGAGCAAAGATGGAGGAAACTCCGTCTCTGGACTATTTTAGTTTTGCTGACCTTAACTGGTCTGCTTGTTTTGCAATTCTACATCACGACTCACTTCCATATTTCTCCCAGTTACTCACAGAGGGCAGCTTAAGGCTGTGAGCATAAGCCAATTTGGATTAGCTCCACATTTTAGACAGGTTCCAGTTGGGATTTGCCCAACATCTAGCACAAGTTCCTCCCTAAACTCGGCTTTGACCCTAAACACATCAACAAAACGCCGACACTTTTTCCTGCCTGTCTTATTTTCCAGGCTGTTTCATATTCAAAGCCAGACGAGACGGCTCAAAATAGCCCCAAAAACTCACTTTGCAACAGCAAAGGTTTTTTGGCGATGGCGTCACCGCTGAGAGCTCGGTGTTGCATTCAAATGCTGGACTATTTTCTTGAACGATTCCAGAATAAATCTCCATTTTTCACCTCCCCCCCCCGCCTCCCTCTCTTTCTATCTCGTCTCCAGGCTTCGGGGGGCACAAGGCATTAGTCTCATGATGCTGGGTTTGTCATGTCTTCCCTCAGCCGCGATCGGCCTGAACTCTTACATTACAAATAGCTGCAGGATTTTTCACCCTCTTATCGCATTTGCCAAGCAGGCCTGTCTCTTATCGGCTTTCCGCTAGAGATAAATGGGTTTTTGAAGATAGGAATAAGAGAGGCTTTTTTTTTTTTTGCAAGCTAATTCCAGAACCCCCATCCGCAGCAGATTACAGATAGGTAACGGCGAAGGGGAGGGAGACGCATATTTTAATACGTAGGTGGTGGAAGTATCCGAGTCCATGCAATGTCATGTACCCTGCGACTCCTCAAAGACGCGGAGGACTAACAGGAAATGAGAGGAGTTAATGGACTGGGAATGTTTTATTGAGACATAATCACTGACCGCGTCAGTTATACTGCTGATTTCGTGCGGCCCTGATGAGAAAAAAAAGGAAAAATTTTTTTTTGGAGCTGCAGTTCAGCAAAAGACGTCAGATTGGCACTAAGATGCGTCTCTCTGCGTTTGCTATAAGGGGGGGAGGCTACAGACATTTTTAGAGAATAAAAGTAAGAATTACTCGATTTTTTGTCGTAAAGCTATCTCGACTTGTTTTCCTAAAAAGATTTTTTTTAAATTTAAATTCAATTTGATGGCGTTGATCGAAGCTTACGCCATTTTATCCAGATGGAGGATGAGATTGTAATAAATAAATGTACATTTGTCACTCTGCTATTCCACTGTAGCTTCTTTGATCACAGGAAGTGACCTTTTAAAATGGTCCAATCGATGTTTTTAATATAAAACTCAAAGCAGATGGATGCTGGTTGGATTGCGATACAACGACAGGCATTACAAGCCAGATATTCATAACACTGTAATAAAAACCTCTAACAAAACGAACATTTGAGAATGTTATTCCAATGTGGATACAAAGTGACTTTAGGAAACATCAAACAGATGTTTCTATCATTAAATAAAATACGATGGGATCCTCATGATTGCTATATCACGACACATAAAATGTACATTTTAATCCTTTTTTTCAAATGTGGATGATGTCATTGAACGCAGGTGACCTTTATGACCTTAAATAAAGGTTTTTACCATCAAATATCAAAATGCTTATGAACATATAATCAGTATATATCAGTGATTCTGAAAGACACATAAAATATGACATATTATTGGAGGATACACTCAAAAAAAAGTGACTTAAAATTCAAGAAACCTACTTACACCCCATTTAATTTATTTATATTTGCTAGTTTTTTGTAAACATGGCTCATGTCAGCAGGTGTGATTTGCAGTAAAAACAAAAATAGGGCATTTCATTTGGCCTGGATTAGCAAATGTAGAAAAAAACAAACAAACATTGTAAAGAAAAGTAACATAAATAGCATTTTGTTAAACGAACGTCGCTCAGGAAATCCATGTTTCAACAGATACAGTCCTTTTAGTTGCACGTACTGCGGGGGTGTTATTTTGTAATTATCATTAATCAACACAATTAAGTTGTGCTGGATGTTTTTTTTTTTGGACTGTATTATAACCACATCTGCAGGTTAAAAAGGAATCCAACCCAGGGAGGGTGCAAAGTAGGGCAAATCACTCCAGACAAGCATCTAAGCCCCTCCACGACCCTCCTGGTGACTCACAAACAATAAACACTTTTATTTCTGGGAGAGGGAGCGGTGACAAAGTCTGGTTTCATAAGAGAGCGGACCGGAGTGATGAACTAATATTAACGGGCGACATGTGATCCAGCCTGACCTTGATGGCTGAGATTCTTGGGCGCAATAGATAGGGGTGGGCGGGCGGGAGAAAACCTAATTAAATAGCTCCTCCCGTGGTTGTGTAAGTCGGACACGGGATACATTCATGTTGTGTGGATGTGGATTTAAACCGGCCTCTTTAATCACATCCTACAGCCAGAATCCTGCAATAATAAGACGCTGCATGGCGCGCGAGGCTTTTACGCGCAGAGAGACGCGCACAACCAGATAACATGAAGTAAATCCAAAAAATTTTTTAAAAAAAGGGAAAAGGGATGCATTGCCACATGTATCCTGACAAATAACTATAACAAAGATGTGTTTCAGGGAGAATAGTATTCTCTTTTACCCCCAATAGACGCGCCTGTCTTTATATAACTTCTTAATTTTCTACCCATTTGCGTACAACGCAAGGAAATGTATATATTCAAAAATAGCAAAACTGACTACATTTGTTGTTATATATTGATTCAATCGGTTTAATCGAGCTTGGATCGCATTCAAGTCTAAGCCACATCTTTCTTCGGTTCTGCATTGGGCGCAGTATGCGGCGCGTCGGTGGGAAGGAAAACGCGCCTGCCACCGGTTATGAGGGGGAAAATCCAAACAATGAACATGGATCGTGGTGAGGATTAATCATTAATAGGAGATGTGCTTCTGGAAGCATCGCTGGCGCGTGTTGCAATCGAGAGAGAAAAAAACATTGAAGAAGAATAAGAGAATTTGTGCGAATTTGTGTGAAACCTTACCGCGTCCAAATGCGCAGAGATCGGTCGCGGAGGATATCCAAAGCAACCAGACTGGAACACACATTCATTTAAAACACGAGAGAGAGAGAGAGAGAGAGAGAGGGAGCCTCGATTTGGGTTAAATCCAGTTCAGTCGGTCAAAAAAAATATTGTCCGAAGGTTAAAGGATGAGAAAACTCAACCGAGAGTAACAATAAATCTTCGCCGGGGCGTTCGTTTCCCTCCGTTTCTCCAAAGAAAAAAAGGTGAGAGGTTCAGGAAACACGGAGAAAATACAGTTTCTTTCACTTCACTCAAGTTCTGGAGGCAATTATTTGCGAGAACAGAGAGGATCTTTGTCCAGCCGGAGCTCCTAGGATCCCAAGTCGGGTGTACAGAGAGAGAAAGGCGCCGATGACAGATCGTTCACAATAGATTCCCCAAAGTATTTGTCGATTATGGGCAGGAAAACGCGACGGAAATACAAATCCAAGAGCCGTGGAACAGAACCGGAACCAGGCGCTGGTTATCCAAAAGATCCGGGCGCGTTTTGTCCCGAAAAACGCAGTGCGCTCCGCTCCGCTCCGACCTGCTCTCCGTGCGCAACAGAGAGAGAGACTGAGCCGCTCTGCTCGTCAGCCAGGGTGTGTGTGTGTGTGTGTGTGTGTGTGGCAGCAGCTGCTGAAAACGAGGACAGGACGAGACCAGAGCAATCAATGTACGAGGGCTTGATCAGGTTTGTTCACACTATTCCCAATAATCAACCCCAGCATTTGGTTTTCATCCATTTCTCGCCTTTTCTACTTTTTAGCCCTCCTGCGTCTCAGAAGTAAATTATATTCATATTATTTTACACCTTAACTGGATGGACTAACTTGAGTTCCGGTCATAACTATTAAATCTTTATGTCATTTTCAAAATTTGAACCCTTGAAAAACACTTTTTTTTTTACATGAAAATAACAATTAAAAAAATAATAATAATTGTAATTAATTAATTTTGTGGCATGTCACCGATTAGCACTATTATTGATTTTGATGCATTACAACATTTTGAAAAAAATCTTTCAGCACCATAGAGGACATAGATTTGTTCTTCCTTTATACTGTCATAAAAAAATTACAAAATATTATTATTCACACTTTTACTGATTTAATGATTATAACTAACATCCGTCCTGGTCGTTACTGTGAAGTAGTGATTAATATTTTAAGACTTTCGAAACAGTTTGTTTACACGATGTTCCTGTTTTTGTTTGTTTTTTACATAATAACGATTAAAAAAATAATAATTATTGTAATTAATTAATTTTGTGACATGTCACCGATTAGCACTATCATTGATTTTGATGAATTACAACATTTTGTTCAAGTTAGAAAAAAAACAAAAACACCTTAGAGGATGTAATTGTCCTCTTCCTGATACTGTCATAAAACATTAAACGATAATATTATTCAGACTTTTACCCATTTAACGCTTATGGCTAACATCCGTCCTGATCGTTTCAATTAAATGTTAATACAAGATTTTAACCCTTTAGAAGACTTTGTTTAAACGATGCTTCGGTTTTATAAATGACAATAATGATAAAAAAAACTATTTTTCCGTAAATTACTAATTTTGTGATGTCACTGATACACAATAACACTGATTTTGATGTTTTGCAACACTTTGTTTAAGATTATATTAAGAAAACACCTTTCAACACCATAGAAGACGTAAAATACGTAAATGTCCGCCTCCTGATACTGTCATGAAAAACATTACAAAATAATATTATTCACACTTTTACTGATTTAATGCTTATAACTAACGTTCGTCCTGATCGTTTCAATTAAATATTAATGCAAGATTTTAACCCTTTAGAACACTTTGTTTAAACGATGCTTCGGTTTTATTAATGACAATAATGATAAAAAAAACTATTTTTTTCGTAAATAACTAATTTTGTGATGTCACAGATAAACAATAACACTGATTTTGATGTTTTGCAATACTTTAAGATTATATTAAGAAAACACCTTTCAACACCATAGAAGACGTAAAAAACATGTAAAACATTACAAAATAATATTATTCACACTTTTACTGATTTAACGCTTATAACTAATATCCGTACTGTACGTTCAATTAAATATTGACTAATATTTTAACCCTGTAGAACAGTTTGTTTACTCAACCATACATAATTTGTGGTTGAGTCAAAGAATTTGTGGACTTGTGTGTTACCAGTGGACAAATTCTTCTTTTAGAGTGCAGACAGGAACTTTCTATGGCCTCATCCCAACTTCAAATCTTTTTATACAACTATTTACTTCAACACTACGACATCGGCTACTAAGGATTCAGACAGTGTATAAACCTGGACTCAATATTAGTAGTAATACACATATTAGCAGTATTAGTACTATTGTATTTCTGCTTTGAGAATTACCTCATTGTGATCATTCAGACCTTTCCCATCATATTTTTTTTTTTGCATTTTTTGGGGGGAAATTTGGCAAAAAAACATTTTCAGGTTGTTGCTGGAAGAGATAACCCCCCATTCCAGACCAAGCCTTACATTTTGAAGTATAAATGTGCATATATGCTGACAAAAGTGAGTCTAGACAACGTAGTAGTGATAAGCTGAAAAAGTAAAATAGTTACAATGAATAGTGGTAACCGAATTCCTGAAAATGAGTTTTTCCTTGCTCAGTCTTTGACTTCAGAAAGATGCTAGCTACAGCCAAAAACTTAAAAAAAAATAAAAAAATCCTAAACTCTCTATTGACTAACCCGGTCTCCAAGGATCCCCTAAAAACTCGCAGTAGCCCGGGGAAGATGGACCGGCATCAGTCCTGACCGAGCGATCTGCACCTCTTCCGCAGTGAAGATGTTATTCTTAAAATGTACTTAAGAGGAGAACCTCCCAGGGGCTAAAGAGGAAGAGGATAGAGCGTTGCCTCCCTCTCCAAAGTTGGCCCTGTGGTTATCCTGATCACTCTGATGACCTCCTTAACTTAGTCCTGATTGAAGTCAGGTTGAAAGAGGCTTATGCTTGCAGAAAGCCAAAGTAGAGTAAGGGGCTTCCTCACATCCCGCCCTCCCGGTGGAGTTTCCTGGAAACAATGGGAATATTGGTGTTTACTTTCTGCCATGCTGTGTTATCCTCCACAGATGCCCCCCGAGAGGATGGCAGCGCCCTCCTCCTGTTCTATAAAGAATTCAGCGTGGATGAACAAACGATGCATGATACCTACACTTAAAGCCAGCATCTGCGCCATATTTCCGCCTGCAGGTTTTGCGTCGCCGCCTCGTACGCGGCAACAATGAGGGTCGAGGCCGATTCAGTGGGTTTGTGTCGGGAATGCAGGGCTTGTGATTATTTCCCAGCTGACAGTGATCAAGGGTCATCCCCCAGCCGGCAGGCTTCACAAACACACACATCAGGCGGGTCGGGGTGGATGGCGCATGAACATTTGGAATTGAACGTGAAAAGATAAATGCCGCTGAATTGGACTTCAGTCGATCGATCGGCTGCAAAGATGGCCGTCCTAGAAAATAAAAAAATCGTTGTGGAGTAGTGGGTTTGCATTGTGATGTCACAGCGTGATGGTTGCAGGTTCCACCTCCGGCCTTGGGGTCTTTTTCTATCTGGAGTTTGGCATGTTTGACTTTTTGTGAGTTCCTGTTATGGAATACTGAGAAGTTTTCACCACAAAGCAATATACAGAAAAACATCTATTAAAGGGGCCACCTCATCTCACCCCTCCCTATGCAGGAATCTACGGCGGCCTTCATGTCTCAATCAACACGCCGTTCTGGGTTCCATCCACCTGGTGACCTGAGACCTCTCCGTGTGGAGTTTGCATGTTCTTACCCCGCCTGCATGGAACATCCAATATAGGTGAATTGGTGAATGTGGGAATGAGAGCATGAATGGTTGTCTGTCTCTAAATGAACTGGCGCCTTGTGGTACCCCGCCATTCAACTGATATCAGCTGGGATTCGCTCCAGCCCCCCCCCCCAAGACCGTGAAGAGGGTAAGCGGTTACAGAAAATGGATGGAGGGAAAATAATAGCTTACAAAAGAAACGGAGCCGGTGACAAAAAAAAAGTGAAGAATACAGATGACAGAAAATGGTGGAAACTTTCCCAGGATGACAAATACAATAGAAAAGCAGATGTTGAACCAGCCGGGCATCCTGGGAAAAATTGCCTCATAGATGTGTGGAAAGGAAATAATAGATGTCTAAACCACAGCGGCGTCATCACCCCCCTAAGGGTCGTATTATATCAGCTTTCCCACATCGCTCCTCCACTCCAGTAAAGGAAAACTGCAGCAAACGTTGCGTTATTGTTCGGTAAGGACGCTCGCCAGTCGTTTTCCTTTACAGAAAGACTCCCAACAACATTCTCAAGCAGTCCGAAGAGAAAACATGCTGCTTAATGTTTGTCAAATTTTTGTGTGCCTGCCCGTGTGGGCTGAACACAACTCCCTAAACCTTGTTTATGTTTTCTTGAGCACCATTTTCTGCTGTGCATCTAGTCTCACGGCTTCTATAGCATATATGCAAATGAAAGACGAGGGAGTGCAGCTTGATCGGGATTATTTTGACATCTGTTTTTAACAAGTATCTCAATGTGTAACCATGGCAACGCAGCAATCCTCAACTTACAAAGACACAAAGACTTCAAGTGACATGTCAGAGACAACAGTCCTCAAGTTGCATGCCAAAGACATCAGGTCAAATGACAAACACATCAACTTACGTGCTGCAAAATACATCAAAGTCATCACATCTCAGATCAAAGCCATCAGAGGAATGACGTAACAAGACAAACATATCAAGTCACGTGTTGAAGCCGTCTAAACCATCATATGAAATGTCACAAAGACATCAAGTCAAATGACAAAGACATCAAGTTGCATACCACAAGGACATCAAAGTCATCCCATTACAGCTCAAATACATCGGGTATGTCAAGGTACATGTCAAAAAGAAATCAAGTCCCATTTGTAAGCGATCAAAGCCATCAAATTAAATGTCACAAAGGCATCGAGACAAATGACAAAGATATCCAGTTACATGTCACAAGGACACAAAAGTCATCACATCACACGTCAAAGATGTCCAGTCGCATGTCAATAACATCACAGCCATCAAGTTACATAACAAAACGATGTCAACGATATCAAGTAATATGCCAGAAGACATCAAATATATCAAGTCACATGTCAAAGACATCAAAGCCACCAAGTTAAATGCAAACTTCAAATATTTTTCTACTTTTATTATAGTCTACTACTTCTACTACTCACTTCTCTAGTACGACTGGATGCCCTAGGGATTCATACAGTGAAACAGTCCAGGTTCATACAGTGAAACAGTCCAGGTTCATACAGTGTAACAGTCCAGGTTCATTCAGTGACACAGTCCAGGTTCACACAGTGAAACAGTCCAGGTTCATACAGTGAAACAGTCCAGGTTCATACAGAGAAACAGTCCAGGTTCATACAGTGACACAGTCCAGGTTCATACAGTGAACGGTCCAGGTTCATACAGTGACACAGTCCAGGTTCATACAGTGACACAGTCCAGGTTCATACAGTGAAACAGTCCAGGTTCATTCAGTGAAACAGTCCAGGTTCATACAGTGTAACAGTCCAGGTTCATACAGTGAAACAGTCCAGGTTCATACAGTGAAACAGTCCAGGTTCATACAGTGAAACAGTCCAGGTTCATACAGGGAAACAGTCCAGGTTCATACAGTGAATCGGTTTAAGCATTACAGGTGCTTAAATTTGGACATTAAAATGCCTAGGTAACGGTATCGCTTCAGCTTATTGCCCGCAAAGCTGTCACACATAACTCTCTGGGTCACAACGTCCTTCATGTGCTTCTAAAACCTTTAAGAATCCATCCATGCAGTGACTGATTGAAAAAAAAATACAGGAAGCACATTCCACAATCAAGCTTCTTCTAATATCTCTGAACTATTTTTGAGACAGTTGAGACGGACACTTGAGAAACACTCTGCTAGGATTCTATCCTAAGCTAGCGAGGCCACATATAGTTCCCAAGGTGGGGTTCTAACTACTACATCACCTCTGGGAGGCGGGCTGGGTGTATTTCCTGTCCTTCAGCACTTCAACAGGCAGCTTTTCGGCTTCACATCCATTCAGCAGTGGGCCGCTAATACTGCCAGCCTCAGCTGGGAGAACAGTTAATCTCAGGTAAGCCAGCGCTGAATGAGTGGATCTAAAGGCCTGGACCAGATACCTGAAAATAGCATCTGGTGTACAATGCCAAGTGCTCAACAGCTTCCTGAAATAGATGTGCGTACATGAAGAGAGAGAGAGAGGGTGTAAGCGGGAGCGGAAGTTGACAGCAACTGTAAATAAACCCAACAATTAGATGATGTAATATAAAACTATTAGCCGAGTATTTCCTGCATTACCAGTTCATGCAGTTCATCGCCCTGTTTCTGAGAACGACCTAGCGTAAATAGTAAGGACCGTCCGTCCGACGTAGAGCAGTGGACCCACCACTTGAGATGGAATTAACGAAAACCGGGACCGAAACTGTAGTTTGACCAATTTGTCTATGATGACAACGAAATGACATAGATTTTCAAACAGTGGGAATAGAACATAGTTATCAAACCATCACATAATATAGACTACTTCTTGTAAGAGACAAACGGTTTTCTGGAGGACTGTGTCCCCCAGTGTATTTTCTTCTTTGTTTTGAGTAGAAAAAACATTTTCTGGTTGACAGTGACTATTTTCTGGTTGATAAACACTTAATCCTGGCGGACAAAGACTATTTCCTGGGGAAATAATCGGTGTTCACATAAACATAGTGTTTATGTGAACACTGATTATTTCCTGTGTACACAGACTACTTCCTGGTAGAGAAAGACACTTTTCTGGGGGATATAGCCTATTTCCTGGTGGACACAGACTATTTTAAGGTGGACGCATACTATTTCCTTGTGAGCAAGGACAATTTCCATGGGGATACAGACTATTTCCTGGCCGACACAGACCATTTCCTGACAGAAACAGACAGTTCCCTGGATGACAAAGATTATTCCTCAGACAAGACAGACCACTTCCTAAAACGATAAACACCTGAAAATGATGGCAATGAATAGTAAATTTCAAAATAAGAGGTAGTGGGATTTGTCTAAAAGTGTTGAATGTGATATTTTTACGTATAGAGGCACAAATATACAACATTTAAGATATAACATGTATAATAAGGGCTAAAAATAACGTATAGTTTTTATCTCTATAAGACGGCACCGACAGACGTTTACGCTAACTGGAGTCAAACAGAGACAAGTTTTGTTCTTATCTACACACGACTACTTATGTCTTATGACATACTTCTACTTTGAACCCTCGCCATTTCTGGTAATGATGGCGGGGAGTCGCAGCATAGGCCGTCGCCACCAAAATGGAACACAGTCATGTTTTATTCCATTTTAATTCTGTGGCTTTACATCGTAATTCGGGTCTGGAGAGCGCCTTGCAGGATCTATGATTTATTCATTACGGGGGCTTGAGTAGCATCGACCAAACTCTGTGAGGAGGAGCACCTTATTCAACGACTCCCATCCTTCAATACGGACAACATTTCTAGGTCATTCAGTTTGGGGCGCCAGCGAACACCCAAAACACAGAGTAGCACCGGCGTGGACAGGGGGGGTCAGAGGACGCCTCTCCGAGTGACTCTCAGGAGACTCGACTCAAAGTAAAGGACTTTGAAGGAGCTCTGGAGACCTACGCAACAGTCAAACGGATTCCAGTGGCGGCGAAGGATTCTCACATTTCTGCACAACTATTGCACGCCAGACGTCTCCTTCTTAACCGTCTGGAACGCCGCGCCCATCAAGCCTTGCGCGGCAAATGTTTCTGGAGGTTCCTGTTCGACATGAAAAGCCATGCTGATTGATCGAGGCGATGTAGAACAAAAAGCGGCCCCCTCCGCCAGGCACATTAAAAATGAATTTTCCCCGGGATTAAAAGGGCTGCTCGGCGAGGGCAGGGAGGGAGATGAGAGCTGGTAACTCTGCTAGTTTGCCTCGGGAGCCCCTCTAGCTGCTAGTCCCAGTCGATCCATCCATCAGCCTTCCAGCCCGCAGAGGTGAGTGACTGTTTGAAGGCTCTGCCGGCTACCTTATCCTGAGGCTTAACAATCCAATATTGGTTGTTGCCAAAGATAATTACTCTCCATTGATGGTAAAATACCCAGGGCTAGTTGCAGTCATTTGCATTGCCCAACACCGCAGATCGATGAGAGAGGAGAGGCAGTTGGGAGCTGATAAGAACGCTGTGGTGGACTGGCATTTCTAGGAGGGATGTTATGCTCTCCCCGGCTTTTATTCTCCTACACCCCCACCCCCCCATGGCCTTCCCTCCCACACTCCCTCCCCTTTCAATGAACAAGGTAAAGAATGGCTCCCACTGATAGAATCAGCAAGGACGTTGCTGTCTTTATTCTCCCTCCAAAAAGCATGCACATGTCACCTTGACATTCTTTATCTTCTTCACAGCGCTGGCAGGAGAAAATGTGCAAACCAGATCCTTCATTTGATACGCGATTGTTTATAGAGCCACCGCTCTCATTTCCCGTCCTCCTGAGCGGTTTGGAAGATTGACAGAAGCGAGAACTACACTTTGCCGCTCTTGTCTAGAAATCATAAAAACAAAAGGCGCATCCTTGTGTGGTCTTGTCGCTGATTTGTGTCCACCAGGGTATAATTTAAACCGTGGAGGGGGGGGGGAGATGGAAATTGGAGAAGTGAGATTAGCAAGTAATTTATGGGCACTTAGCTGGGTGCCTGCAATAACAGCCTCCGATATGCTTCACAGCGGCGAAGCGTTCTGAGAGGACAGCCTTGTCACTTGTCCCAGAGTTATAGTGCTTGCAAACAGGACAACTGTGCAAAAAGAAACTGTTTATAATAATCAGAGCTATCTTGCATTCAAATTAGTGCTTGGGATGTGAAGGAGTAAATGGAAAAAACCAGCGTTTTTTTTTTTTTTTTATCTCTCCTTGTAATAAAATTTCCACTCCTTTAAGGATAAAGCGAATTGTGCTCCGACCGGCAAATTATGAACGACGTTTGTCGATGAATTTTTCATGCGCATTGACAATTTAATACAGACCGCTTTATTAACGTTCGCTGACTTCTCTTGCTCTTTGCGAATAATAACTATCTAATCCACGGCTCCTTGGAGGGAACCGCCATCGCCGCCTGATCGGGTGGTAAAAAGGTTGTTGCCGTCTGATTTACTGCTAAAAGTTTCGAGGCGACTCTGGGAGAAATACGTCCGTCTGTCTTCATGCTAACTTGAGGAACAGCTGCATAAAAGTCTCAGGAAACAAATGACGAAACTGTCCGATCTCCAACTATGGATAATTAATAACCCTTTAATGAACTGCTCAACTGTTTGGTTGAGCACATTGAGTTTTGATTTCTTGACTGAGCCTGTTTATTATAGGACCCAGTGAAGTGCTAAGGGTCCAAGGACGGAGCTCTGGGGGGGCTCCACAGGTCAAATTATACGTTGCTATTAAGTACTTTTCAATAAGTCGTTTTTTTATAGGTATATTATTGCTATTATAGAGGAAAAACTTAATAGAAGGATTTAACTATTTACGACAAAAAAGTCTGAAGAGTCAATCGTTTTCTGTATGCTACATGCTAACGTGATTTACCATAACTTTGATTTAATCTAATTATTATTTTCCATGAAATACAAAATGTCATCAGGAACTTAAGTAAGTAAGATAAAAAAAAACTTCAACCCATGTTTAATCAAACGATTCGTCAATTTATGAGTTTCTGCGATATTAAATTAATGAATGGCTCAAAGAAATAAAATATAGAAAACAAACAATTTTCCAGTTTTTTTTCGCCTTCGTTCACGGTGACGGCATTGAAGAGTTAACAAACTCGAGATCCACAAAGCAAAATGCAGAGACTACTACTAAAGGTGCAGTCCGTAACATTTCCCGAGAGCTAGCGGTGAAGTTGCAGCCCTGGAGCCTATATTGTACCTCGGTGGTCTCCAACGGCACCTCCTCTTTTATGATTACTTCTTTATTTATTTCCCACATGCCACGCTGTGTCGCCACGCCAACTCTGATGCCAAGTAGCCACTTCGCACAGGTGCAATCAAGTCTTGGTTCGACTTCAACTGAAAGCCTGAGTTTGCAGACCAAAATTCGGGACTGATTACCCAAAGAGTTTCCGATCGCCCCCCACGTACACTGCATGACCCTGACGGTCAGGATCCGGCTGAAAACGGGCTTATATCGTACTGGCTTCAGACACCAGGAACTACTTTTTTGATTTTGAGTTACACCGCCAATTACGTACATCGTTTGTACTTATTTAACTCCTTCTAGTTTAACCGGTATTCACCCATTTCCTGTAGTGGTGATAAAGGCAAGGCGAGTCAAATAAAGATGAGTATTCTCCATTCCCTTTGAATTACAACCACAGCAGGCAGAAATTCTCCAGGAGTCCAGCTCCAGAGAGAGTTAAAGACATAAAGAGGAGAAAACGACAGAATATCTGTTACCATGAGAAACAGCGAGTTGCCGGCAGAGAATGGAGTGAGATTAAATACGGGGTTACCGGAGCAAAGACCTAATCCATTCCCAGACAAATGCAGGGTCTCTGAAGCACATTTGTTGTGCGGCCTGAGGTTTAACAACTGGCATTATAACTCCATTTCTCATCATTACCTCCCCTCCACCTCGGCACTGCAGAAGGTGGGGTCAGCGAGGGAAAAGAGCAAAGAGAGTGGGAGTGTAGGACGGACGGTGAATAACAGCCATGATGGAAAACACGCAAGACCTACAGCACATACAGAAGGAATTCCTTCCTGCGTGTTCCAATTCTAGAAATGTGGGTTTCTGTATTCTAAATCAGCTGTTTGTATCAAATGGCATTAAAGAAATATTTGGTTATTCCCACCAAAATGCATATTTCTGAGAAAATCAATACTAATTTATGATTTTTTTTTATCCAGCTGTTACACCTTTGTGAGAATTTACCATATTATTCTTAACATTTTATACACCCCCCTCCAAAAAAAAAGGTTTTTCGAGTAGAACCTGAAAAAAAAAAAATAGAAATATGAAAAGAGAGAAATCTTATGAAAATGTCTAAAATGAATTCTGAATCATTCTCGGGGCAGTTTCTGCTAAATTCATGCTTGAAATGATTTAAAACCATCACGTTTTCCTCTAATCATTTAAATCGAATCATTACTTGATGACTTTTTGAACCTGAAATATCGGAGATAAAAAACCCACGTTTCAGTGTTCCTGAAAGGAAAGGTCGCGACCTCACCTGAGATAACACAAGCGCTATTCATGTAGATTTCAAAAAAAGAAAGAAAAAAAAAAGAGATTTCTAGAGGTTTTATTCCAAAATAGAAGAATTACAAAGAGAAATAAATTTAAAAAAAATGTGCACACATGTGCAAAGATGTCCTGGTGGTGAAAAAAAAGAAAAGAGGGTGGTGCGATTGTTGCGGCCGCAGACCAGTTGTGCTCCAGCACCGCCTCCCCGGCCACCATATGCTGCTGAATTTGTCCGTGGAGAATTGAATGCGGGCACAAGTGCTCCCAGCAGTAACTCAGCGTCGTGTCAGTTATGGAAATCCACCGGCATTCATGAATGATACAAGGCCTGCTCTTTAGCCCCGCACGTCAAAGGATTTGCCAGGGTGGATGAGGCAGATGCTTTGACAGATTTAAGGGAGCCGGCGAGGGGTGGGGGGGCTCTTCTGCCTCCCCACTGCGTTGCACACTAACCCTCTGGTGTTACAGAAGTGTATAATAAGACCCCTTGAGGAAAAGTGTTCGTGCGGGGGGGGGGGAGGAATAAAGAAAAAGAAGTACACAGGCTTTAAAAGGACAAAAACAACGCAATCTGATTGCATTGAAGGCCTTATTAACATATCCTTTCACCGGCGGAGGATGCCGCTGGTTCTAATTCTGTAAGACACAGCTGCTGGGGCCCGGCAATTTCTATTTTGGCTCTATGATTTAATCAATTATGGTCTCAAAAAAAAAAAAACGACGGCTTAATTAACTCCGTGCACGGGCGCCGGCTTTTCGCAGGAAGAAATTCAGCAAAAACAAAATGGCTGCCGGCTTCCCTGGTGCTTAAAGTAGAGGCTAAGATGGTGGTGGGTGGATCAACCACGTCCTGTGTGGGTTTTAGCGACTCGCGATGTTGACTGGTGGAGGACACGGAACGGGAGCGTTGTCCGTTTCTTTCTCACATGAAAAAAGCTGGGCTAGCTGTGACCGCGGCCCGTTTTCAGACGAGCGTTCCTATCTTACGGGGAAAGTTCAAAGACAAGATAACATTAGATGAGTCTTATTATCTCTTTGATGTCCGCACCAAGAAAAGCAAAAAGAAACCAAAACAGATTTCATTTCTCCGGGGCATTGATTTCGTATCTCAACATCTATTAGATTAGCTCAACCTTTAGAGAATTCTATTTGACCCTTATTAGACTTTTATTGTTGTTGGATCCACTTCAGTTCTGTATCCTGAAGCCTCACATGATTCAATATGCCAAAAGAAATTCTACATGTGGAATAGGACTTCCTCAATAATCGTAGTTAATTCCCCCCCCTCACTGGCCCCTTTGACACGTGGCGTCCCCCAGGGCTCCCTGGTTGGACCCTTAAACCGGGCGTACACTGTACGATTCGAGATGAGCCTCAGGACTGTCGGGTCGTCTGACGGTGGTCAGATCTTTTAATAGTTTGTTGCGCAGGTCACGAGTGCCGATAAGCGGCCCCCCCATACAGGGGTCGGATTATCGAAAGGTTTTTCTGGCGTGCCCGAAATGTTGGCTAGGTCTCCACTGGACCGGCTGACGTCAGCGCCTTCTTTTTTCACTGTGCCTGGGAGAAGCGGCGGAGAGCGTCTTCAGTTTCCATGGCGACGCGACATAATAATAAAAATAATAAGTTATAAGTAATCATGAAGCAGAAAGTGAAGTTAGTGGCAAATAAGAAAAGGACGGATGAGAAGAAAAGGTTCACAGCTGTCAGAGCGGTGCTAGCTATAAAGTTAACCCTCTATTCAGTCCAACAAATCTCGCCTACCCATAATTCTCTCTGCTAAATAGATCGGCAACTTAGAAAAAAAGAAGTTTCGGCACACAGGATGGCAAAAAAATAATCAAGACAGCTCGCTTCTGAACAGTTAGCATGTTGCTAACAAACAAACTTTTTTCCTGCCTCGGAGCTTTCAAAAAAAACTTTATTGTAAATTATAAATAGCGACAAAAGGCCGCAGGAGGCGGACCGGTCGTACAGCGTGAGCCGGCAAACGTGAGCTTCAGCAAACCTTTGATCCGTGCGGTGTGAGTCCAAATGAGCTCAAGCAAAGACTTGAGCAGGACATTAAAGGGTTAAACGATTACAAAATGTTGTTTTGAAATGATCATAGCGTGGGCTGCTGCTGCTTATACTATTCCTCCAATCACATTCTCATGACGGAATCCACCGGGCCGTCACAGACGACACCGAGTAATCTAATATTACCTCAAGTCCAGGCAGGAAACGAGCGTCCGCCATGTAGAAAGTCCCCCTCGTAAAACACCAGTCAACAGGAAGTAAATCAGTTTAAATCAAGTTAGGAATATCACATTATCATCAAAAAAAATACAAATTCCAGCCGTGGATGTCAGACTTAATTACGGACTATGACGCCAGCTGTTTACGTTGATCTATTCACCGAACTGCTCGGAACGCCGCTCTACTTGGAAAAACTCACGGCAAACAAACCGCAAGCCGCCTAATTGCTGTCAGGTGAGCGGCGGTTCCCGACCCGACTCACCAAAGAGCCCAAGATAGAAACCGTCGGAATAGAATCATCCGCCCAACGACAAATTAATGATGAAGAGAAAATTACTGAAATTAGATTACAGCCATTTAAAGCGGCGCATCGGCAGCAGATTGTCTTTATTCAATCAGGTCTCCAAATGCCTTAAAGTACAGTCCAACTGAGGCCACGGCGACGGCCGTCGTTTCACTCCTTATTGGGTTCATATGTGAAGACGAAGGGATAAGAAACAGATTCCGCTCACCAGTCTAGTCATCCGACCTGGGCCGGTGTGGGAGGAGAGCCAGCGAAAACGAGTTAAGTCATTAACACCAGTCAGATGGTTTCCATTTGATGCTGCGGGTCAGAACCCTAAATCCCGTATTCTCAGCTACAAGACTCCTGCCCTCCAAACTAATGGCTTCCACAAGCGAGGTTAAAGTTCCCAGCCTCAATATCTTAACCTATAAAGAGCCTTTTACACGGGAAAATGTCTCCTCGGCAATCCTCGGTAAAAGCCTATTCCTCGTAAACCGCCCCCCCCCAAAGAAATTGATGAGTTTTAATTCATTTTGATCAAGATGGCTTCTAATCAGCCGGGTCTTTGCGCATGTAATATGGATGAGGCACTTCGGCACCTCTTCCACCACCGCCTTCATCTTGCAACAGGCCCCTGCTGCGACCTCTGACCCCCCCCCCTCCCTCGGGACACGACCCCCCCCCCTCCACCGCCCAGTCCTTCCATTCCCCGACCGAACTGCTCCGGCCCTCCTTGAGCCAGACCCCTGTGGTGCCGCGGTGGTCGATACCAGTCTGGTCCAAGTGCGAGAGCGGTCCTCGCTAATTATGCCAATCCAGCTCCAGAGACAGAAGCCGAGAGCCTCCGACATCGGTTTCATTTTGGTCTTTTGTTTTATTTGTCCCATCGCGCCGTATCAGACCCTGTTGTTCAAGACTTCCTGCCTAAATTCCATCAAAGAAATTGCTCCGCCTCCGAACGTCACACACCAACGCGGTAATGCGACGCCGTCCAATAAGACTTAACAGGTTAATTAAATCCGATAGAACACAAATTTGCGAACTAAGTGCGTGCGTGCTGTGCAGCATTAGATTACGGCGGCAAACACAGCGAGGGAGACAAAAAAACAAAAAACCTTTCGGTTCACGAACGACTAGGTCACTGAAAGCACCATTAAAATTCAATTTAGTCGGACTTTGGACAAATTGAAGCTCTTAAGTATTCTCCGCTTGACCTTTAAACATCAGCATGTCCCGTGGCTCATCATGAGACCTGGACGCACCTTTCGGCTTGCAAATTTATTCCGATTCGCAGAATCACCGTTTAATGGGCTTACCAAGAAAAAGAAAAATTTGCGTCTTTGCATATTTCGGTTCTTTGGGGGCATTTATTAATCCGGGATAGGACTTTATTGATCCCCCGTCCTTTGGGGACATTTCAGTACCAAGTACCACAGCAGCAGAGAAGGGGGACAGTAAATGCAAATGCAAACTATTCCGAATATTTAATATATTACACTAAACATAGAGTGTATATCTCATTAAGTCTACTTAGACACTCTAAATATACCATAAAAATGTCAAATGATTATTTATTAAGAGTAAAAAATGTCAATTTCTGATTAAGTTAGCTCAACATTTTGATATAGCATGTTTTTAGAAAACCATTATGACCCTTATTAGACTTATTTGGGTTGTATCAAAAAGAAAAATCATTTGATGACCCGTGGTGTCCCCCAGGGCTCCATCCTTGGCCCCTTACTGTTTAGCATATGTTCTGCCACTGGGTCGTATCATAAACAGGTTCAGAGACACTTTTTCATAAGAAATAGTGACTCAAAACATCTTCCACCAAACCGCTGAACATGACATTAAGGGGTTATTTAACAATTCAGACAGTGTCCCTATTATGGGCCCACAGAGGCGACCTGTGTACTTAGCGCAAAAGTCTACAGAATCTGGACTTCCTCCCATCTAACAGTATGTATTTCAGCAATAAAAACGGTTGTTTATATAGCAATCAAGCCACAAGCAGGAAAGCAGGGGAAGGGCTGCATGAGGGGCAAGGGGGGAAAAACACTCAGCACAAAACCACTCGATACCCCTTTAATGGAAAGCAGAGCGACGGCAGCTGACTGGAGCTCCATCGTAAAGACAAACAAGCATTAGCCGGCCTGTTTTAAAGGCAACAACAGAGGGTTTTTATTTAATGTCTTAAAGCTTTAATTGGAGCCTCTGTTATTTCCTCTTCAAGGGACCGTGGGTAACAGTAAACCCAGTGTCAAGGAGTAGGGCCTCCCCGGTGGCGGCGACCCGGCAACCGCCCGCCTTCATTGGGGCCCTACATCTGTGATCTTTACCAATTGAGCTCAAGAGGCTACGCTCGCCTTGCCCCCAGCTGCCAACAAGGCAGGCCTCTCAGCCGGAGCCTGGGAGCCTAATCGGCATGGAAGGGCCCTGTCAACCACTCACCCCCGGGGTCACATATGGAAGTGACTAGGGCTGTTGTAAGTCACCTGGGGATTCTCATAAATCTCCAGGTCGTTTCCTTAAGCTAATAATTGAGGAGAGCCACCTCTCGCCGTGAGCTGCGCCTGACGTTATTATGGCACCAATTTTGCACTTTCCACTTGCTGTCTTTCTCTAGCCGCCAAACAGGAAGCAGATATCTATGGTAATGGCAGGAACTAAATTGCTCTCTAAACAGCCCCAGGTTTAGGACCCCTGGTGATTTAATTTTAGCCCCGTGGAGGAAAGCTGGCTATTGAGTTTTTCCAGAAAATGCAGACCACAAGCAACCACCTCATGCAGAGGTTCAAAGATAAATGTCTGCTTCTCGACGCTTCTGTCTCGATGAATCCCAAAAACATTTCAGCTAGCGCTCTTTATTAGCACCGAGCGTGTCTCTCCTGCATGTTTATGTGCTGTGGGTGGAATCCAGTCGACTCTGGAACCAGTAAATCTGATACTCTCCTCGAGGGGAACAAGTGCTCCTTTATGCCAACGGTTTACACCTCCATATGTATTTTCGATTCAGATTTATTTAGTCAGAGCTGTGTAAGACCCCGGAGGGATCCGCAAGCCTTAGCGCTGGATCCCCACCTCTCGTAAGATTTACGTCCTATAAAAACACAAACAAAACTAGTGTTTCCTCCCACAGGAGTCCGAGCGTAAATCAGCGCCGCCTCCACCTGTGCAGGCTCAGTACGCAAAACAGGAAGCGGGAAGAAAAAGAGAGGAAATTACACCGTTAAAAAATATGTATAAAAAAAAAAAAAAAAGAAATCCGAAAAAATTTACGGTAAAATTCTGGCAGAATTTTACCGTGAAAAATATGGTCACCATGTACAAGACATTACTTTAAATGACAAACATAAATGTCAAACTGTTTACAGTTACATTGTTTGCCACATGAAATTACAATAAATTGAATCTTAATCTCACAACATTGTCATTATAGAATACCGTAAAAAAAAACAACAACCGTTGAATGTCAACAGCAAAAGACGGTAAATTTCTAAACACTTTCACTGTAGAAGATAGGGTGAATATTCATAAATGAAGAGATAGTAAATAACTTTCTTATTATGGGTCAGATTATGTGGAAAATACAAACTTTTGGTAAGATTTAAGGTACACAGTACACATTTGTGAAATACTGTTATCACCGTAATTTACTGTTATTTTACGTAATCAATTATGAAACTATCAAAAGCTGGACATTATATCTGTTTTTATGGTAATTTACCGTAATGTCTTGTACTTGTGCACCATATTTTTTTGACGGTAAAATTCTGGCAACAACAGCTGCCAGTATTTTACCGTAAATGATACAGATTAATTTCTTTATTTTTTAAACGGTATAGCCAAATCCATACTGTCTTAGCCGGAAAACAGCGTGGGAGGAGGAGGAGGAAGAGGTACTAGAGTTGCAGCACGGAGGTGGTAATCACTGCAAAACCTGGCGATGGCTTTATAGCGGTGACACATTTGAGCCGGTCAATAGTCATTATGAGAGGAGACACAATTGCGGTAGTTTAGCCAAGTGAGGCTAAGTAGGATTGATGGAGCGAAGCTCCGCCTCTCGCCCAGACTGGAGACACATCGAGGTCTTCTGTGAATACAGAGTTCCGGCCCGGGCTTACGTACAACATGATCCGGGCTTTGCGCAGTCAGAGCTCCCCATCCTTCCAAGCATTGTCTCGTCTGACACGCTGACGGATGTGAGGGAGTCGGAGGCAGACAAAGGCCTCTCCCGGCTGGCCCATTAGGTGGATAGAGCGATGTCCGGAGCGTCGGAGCGTGTCCCCGCGCTCTCAAGTGTGGGAGGGGGGGGCTGTTTTATTAATGAGCCAATCAAATGAGTGCGGGCCGGGGGCTGGTCACCGCTGACTGTAGAAAAGCACCTTGGGCGGCGAGCCTGCCGAGTGAGTGTGACTGGGAGTCGGAGGATTGATCCCTGCAGGGGCCTCAGCCAGTAATGTGCTCCCTGCCGGGCCTCGGCGGAGACATATTTGACAAATGGACTCCTTTAGCGGAGCTGTGCCGTGGGGGATCTTGGCTCTGGTGTTGGCTCATGGCTGGTTTACCTGCCCACCTCCACGCTCGCTTATTCATCTGCACCGCCTCCCCTGAGCTCCGACAGCGACCGGCTGATAATGAGGCCATGTACAGATGAATGGATGGACCGGGCCACCAAAGACACACACACACACACACACACACACACACACACACATACATACATTGAGGCAAGTATGGAGGCTGGCTGTGCTGAGGGAGGCGGGGCTGGCGGCTTATGTTGTTTGTAATTGAAAGTAGTGCTGTGGTGCCAGTGATTGATGGCGGTGGAAAACTGGCAGGGAAAAAAGAGGCTAATAAAAAGGGGCTTATCATAATACTCAGCGATTTGCTTTGGTCATTAGTCAATATTTGGCTAAATGTTTGACTAAGAAAAAGGCTTACGATCGGGCTTTTGGAAAACAAATCGAGACTCTGTTTTGACAGCTACGTTAATCCAATCCTCAATTTCACGTGTCACTTCCAAATCAGACGCAGACAGGAAGTCAGTGCTTTGGCATTCGCCTCCCTCCCTCCCTCCCTCCCTCCCTCCCTCCACTTCCCGCGGATTCAACTTTTGTTGACATTTATCTCACGCAGAAAAATCAAATCTTTGACGGACTTTCTTTCTTGTCTTTTTTTTTTTTTTTGGGCAAACAATCTGTTATTCTCTAGTGCGGCGGCAGATGCTGGGGGTGGGAGACAAGCTTTTGCGACAAATCCGGATGAGTGTAAACAAGGAGACGGGTGCGTTTGGGTTTTTTTTTTTAACTTCCTGTGGCACAGGATTGTAACAAATTCTAGAGCGAGTCTCTAGCGGGTCCCGCTGCTTTGGTGTCAGCGCCGAACGGCTGTCTGCCCGTGATGGAGCCGCTGAGAAGCGTTGAGCGCCGCGGCCTCCCCAGGGATATGTGCCGAACAAGATGTCGCCTGTCAAGCGGGGAACATTTGAAAATAAATAACATCAATGATGATTTCAGTTTACTTGTCAGAAGCTTCACTGGGGGATGCAATTGCATCCCCCCACCAGCCCCTTCCTTCCTTTCTTCTGAAGCGGGCCTAGGCTGCTAGATGCATCCATTCCCCGTTCTGATCCGACGTTATTCTGTCGGAGGCTCCAGATATCACTTTTAATCCTGCTGCCGGGTGAGACTCCTGCACTGATCCTTCATTAGAGCCCCCTAATAACAATTCCAGATAACACAGCGTCCCCCTCGCTTTGAGCGCAGTCGCCCGCATTACAGGATGACGAGTCAGTGGACTTCTAGTGTCGGTACCAAGCCCGGAACAATAGGAAGGAAAAAAGTTTCTAAAGATTGATAATAATAAAAATAATAATAAAAAAATAAATAATATAAAATGTATAAAAAATAAATATAATAATAATAATAATTTTAATGATAATAATAATTAAAATAAATAAATAATTAAAATCTAAATAAATAAAATAATTCAAAAATAATAATGATAATAATGATTATAAAAATATATTGAATATAAAATAAACTAAATGTATTAATGAAAAAATTCAATAATAATAATTCTATAAATAAAAATGGTATAAAAAAAATTGATAAAATGTTTTTATAATTTATAAAATTTTAAAAATTTAAATAATTCCAAAATTATTTTTTTTAAATACAAATTTTTTTTTAACTTAAATATATGTAGCGCCTTTTAAGAGTCTCACGGATGCTTTACATTATTGGGCACAAAAGAATACTAATAATAACAAAGACAAGAGATGTAGAATAATAATGGCTGTGGTTGGAGGAGGTGAAAGAGTTAGATGAGGTCATAGTTCGTGGTGAACGGCGTCTGAGGTGTTTTTAGAAAATGTCCAGAGATGAGGAATTGAGGATTGCAGGGGGGGGAATTCTAGAGGGTGGGGCTGCAACACCAGGAACAGCATCCGGCACAAAACCTATTCCAGATCCACGGATTAGAATAAAACAGAATTTATGTGTTACAGCTGATCTAAAGTTACAAAAAATAGGATGAAATAAAAAAAATACGCAAAATAGACGTACAAACTAAAGAAATATCAAAGACAAACAAACATATATATGTGTGTATATATTATATACCTGCATATATAAATACATGTGCACATCTATAAATACACATTTAAATAAGGATAAATATATAAAAGAGTCTCCAGTACTCCAATACCAAATATAAGTTGTAAGTTAAAACAGTCCAGTGCAGTTGTGCTTGACATGAAGTGAGTGCGAGGTAGACGGATGGACGGATGAAGAGTCCAAAAGTAGAGACGCAACACAGTTTCACAGAGGTGAGTTATAGAGTTCGACTGCGAGAAAAACAAAACTGATTTCCAAACTGGATCAGTCGGGCCTGGGTCAAAAACGACCGCCGGGCCTGGGTCAAAAACGACCGCCGGCTGAGTGCTGGTGGACACTAGGCTGCTGTTGGTTGAAGAAAAAGAAGTTTGAGAGGCGGAAGATGGAGAGAATTGGTGGAAGGATGCTGGAGATGCTAGGAACGGGGAAAAAATGAAGGGGGAAAACCACTTTGGAGGTGTCTGGATGTGGTGAGAGAGGACATCCAGTTGGTTGGTATGACAGTGGAAGATGCAGAGGACAGGGGGAAGACGGAAACAGATGATCTGCTGTGAAGCAGAAGATAACCAGGATGTGAACTATGCAAATATCGTTAAAAATGAAGCATTTCACTTTTTAGCCATCGTAGGGATGACAATCCACTTTGGCCTTTTTTTTTTGTACAAAAAAATCCAACACCGCCATCTAAAACGTCCAAAGACAAGACCCATAATCCCAACCTGCCTGGAGAACTACGCCAAGGACAGTTTATCAGCCTGGACTGGGACTCAGTTTGGTCAATAAGTCAAAGCGAGGAGACAGGTGAGGCAATTCATCGGATCTCTGAGTGTGTGCGTATTTGCATGCATGCCTATGCACTCATTTGGCTTCAGCGCATTGGAACGGAGCCCAGCGGGGGGGAATCGCCTGAACCGATTGCAGACTCCAAAAAAAAAATGAAAAAGAAAAGAAAAGAAAGACCAAAGACCGTTTTTAACGCAAGGAGTTTCATCTCAGCTGCTTAAGGAGAACCATCTGTTCGGAGGCAGCCTCTCTCCCCGCGGCCCGATACTCCGTCGTAGGTCAAGAGCAGCAAAAACAAATGTGCACATGTGTCCGTCTGTCTGCCATTAATCCAGCCAGAGATTACGTATCAGAATGTTCTTTTGGCAGCTCGGCTAAAAAAAACAAAAAGAGAAAACTTCGCGGGGCATCGTAAATTGCACGGAGGAGGGAAGGTGTCGGGACTCAGTGGGCGTGGACGAGGTGAAGGGACATATGGGAATCTCAGGAGGTAAGGTATAGTCTAATGTGGATTGCTTGGAGAGGTGGCCCCCAAAGTTGGGGTCAACAATCCCACCTGCCCTTATGCACTCCGGCAACAAGAACAAGAGGCAACCATGGGAAAGTCTGGCTTGTCTGTGTCTGTAGGTGTGCTTTGTCTGACAGGCAGTACAGACATGCTTTTCTACCTGTCAGTATGTGTCTTTCCTGGTCTTTCATCACCCGCCAACCCCCCCGCCTCCACCCCCCCCTCTTGACATTGTCCAATTCTCTAGCTGGCCTGCACAAAGTGAATCAACCTCTCGCTGTGCACCTCCGAGCCACGGGCCTCTAATGCTTCCATGTGTTTCCCTCTCACTCAGCACATACGGTACCTGCCTTTGATTTGAGGCCGGTCCGCGGGCCAATCGATCACGGCTTAGAGGCTCGTAATCAGGAACAGGAAGCGCGGATGAATAATATCATGCATCACGGCTCGCTGGCTGCTGGTCTCCTGTTATTCTCCGTGTCAGGCTTTCTCCCTCACCGCCGTCACTCCGGTATTTCTGAGCGTTTGAAGTGGACCCGAACCCGCAGCTTTTTACATCGAGCGAGAAGGTTGGCACCCAGAACTAATCAGCAAACCAAATGTAACACGTACGAAAACAAAACGCGTACAAATCCTTCTAATCCGACCCAGGTTGGACCTTTTTGCTCATATGTGACATTTTAATGGCGGTGTGAGCAGAACCAACCACACGGAATACGATCCTTTCCAGTTCCGATTTGGGCCAACACCATATGTGGTGCAAAATCCGGCACGGGTCAGGTTTTTTTGTATTGCGAGCCCACTCTGAACCGTCAGATCGGCACACACGGGACGTCGACGTCACAAAGCTGCGCTAGCGGGAGTTGCTTCTGACGCGAAAACATGACTATTAACACTTTTACTACAAACGCAAACGTTCAAACTAACTTCATTGGCTTCCATCTTGTTTATACTGGAGTCCGATATGGGACACAATTTAAGGGTGAACATCTAAACAAACAAAAAATCAGATCTTAGAAAAAAAAAAAATCGGAATTGAGCATTAAGGCTGTTAGCGTTAACGTAGCCTAAGTGTATTTTTCATAAGCAGTTTATTTTTATATTATATTTCAAATGCATCATAGAGTTGACCAAAGTGCTTTAAAGCATAGAACAAATAAAAACAGAAGTTAAGAAAAAATTAGCAAGAGACCGATAAAACAGTTGAGTCATCGGAACAAACGGAGTTAAAAAGGAGGTAAATGAAGAATGGTCGCCATAATTGCTGTAGAAATGCTGTAGAAATATTAGAACTACTTGTTACTTGAACTTGAACTCTGGTAGCGATGCTGATGAACTGATCCTGAGTCATTCCAGAGTTTATCCTAGAGTCAACCCTAAGTACCAGCCTGGATCTCGGCTAGAACCAGAAGCGCGTTTGATCCAGTAATCTCAGCAGCCGTAGATTTGGAACACATGGGTGGAGCCATTCTGACAGGGAAGATGGGGCTAAACCATTTAGGCATTTAAAAGCAAACAAAAGTACTTTGTAATTAACCCTGGATTTGTAACCAGTTTAAAGAAGCCAGGATATGTGAGGTATCCTCATGTATGCGAGCGCCTGTCAGGAGCCCAGCAGCTGCATTTTGGACCAACTGCTGCCTGGATATAAGTGAATGGACCGTTCCAACATACAGTGAGTTGCAGTAGTCCAGCCGTGAAGTAATAAAGGCAGGTGCGACTTTCTCAAGGTTTCTTGAAAAAGAGGAAGGGTTTGACCTCAGCTCAAACTCTGAGTTCAGAAAAAAAAGAGCTGGTTTTAACAACCTGTGCGTGAAATTTAAAAGACGACTGAAAAATAATGATATTTTGGACCTAAGGGGGGAAAAAAAGGTGAAAAAAATGAGGATTTTTTTTTTTACCGGAGGTTAACAGTGGGGCGCCGTAGATCGGAGAAACAAAGAGATATAGTCAGGAGACACTGGTGGATGGGGGAAGGGATCAAATGACTAAACTGGATGAGATTGTGTTTCAGAGGAAGGTGGATCTGAGTATCATCAGCATAGAAACGATAGCCGATTGTATTTCTTTATATATCCGAGAGAAAAGAGGATTGGACCCAAAGTTGACCCCTTGAAGTAAACCCCAGGTATGGCCTTCATGATGAAACCCCTCGTGAAAGAGATAATCTACCATATATAACATAACCTCTACGGTGGGCCCCTCTTCCTCCCTAAAGTAGCTCCCGATCCTTGATAACCAAAGAGGCTCAAGGTGTCGGCGACCGAAAGAACGAAGGTGTAGGTATGGAGATGAAGGAGTAAGGAGAGCTAGTGAGCCGAAACCCTCCCGTCCTTTGTGACCTAACTGAGCGTTTTATCTCTGCCTTCTCAGATGGAGTCCTGTTGAGAGGGGAGAGTGGGAGGGAGGGATAATGATCATCATTGACTGCTATCAGCCTCAACAGTGCCCGGGCCTTGGCCTTTATTAAAGAATTATATCCTCTCACCCTAATTAAAAGGCAATGCCTTTACCTGCAGGGTGACCCCTCTCAACCTGCTTCCCCTGCTCTGTTTAACAACCATCCCCCCCCTCTCTCATGACTTCCAATCTGTCCATCTAGCGACTCCTCTTGCCACCATCTCGGGAGAATAGTGGACCGGAGCTGGTGCCATTTATATTTCCCAACCTGCAAAGAAAAGAAATGGAGCTTTTTTTTGGATCTAATCCTCTTCCTTCGCCGGCAATTCTCTCTGATTATGGGTTTGCTTGACTTCAATCTGTGGCATCGGGGGGTTGGACGCCATGCTAATTTGGACGACTGACCTTACGGATTACCAAAGAGACGACAGAGGTCCCCGTATGCCTGAACTCCCCTCCACCATGCTCCATCCCTCCCTTTAAAGCACGACGCAACGGAATAGCCAGCAACCGGCATTATTAATGAAGTGGAATGGGCGAGCAGGGAGGAGCTCATTTCTTATTTATGAGACTCTAACCAACTGGCAACCTCCCTGACAGTCCTATTAATGATGTTTAGTGGCCCTCAGGCCATTCCATCTCCCACTCCCTCTCCCCCCAGTAGCTACGTCCTCTCTCTCTTTTTCAAAGCCCCCATTCTGGCCTCCATCACTGAACGTGGCAGGATTGAAGCGGGGAGGGGAGTCGGAGGGGTGGGGATGGGGATGGGAGGTGATGCGAGGCCTGTAATTTGTGCAGGAGGATTTAGACATTACAGGGGGGGAAAAAAGGGGGCTCCCCAGGGAACAGGCAGTTGATCAGCCGTGGCCTCGGTGGAGCAAGCCAGACAAATAGCAAATGACAGCTCTGTGATTAAATCAAACCTTCTACCTTAAGTGTTGAAGTATCTGCCTGTCACTAACAATCTAGGGCTTGTTAAAGCCCCCGCCCCCCCTTAAGAGCCCTGCCACCCTCCTGCTGCGGTGTCCCATCAAGCTTCCATCCCCTCCTCATCCTCAAAACTACCCCCCCCTTCCTCTCCTCCTCCTCCATCCCCCCCACAAAACACATCAATCAAACAGCTCCCACTGGACACCCACCATCCTCCTCCCTTCATACTCCTAGCTAGCTAGCCATCTATGTACTCTCTGGAGAGTGCATGATTTAACACACAAACACACACACACACACACACACACACACACACACACACACACACAAACCGACTCCAGTGTGTTTAAAAAAAACGTATAGCAAACCGATAGAGAAATCCATGCAAAGCGCAGACGGCGGCTGCAGCAGAAGTGAAGATATTATCGGGTTTCATTTGAATATACAGTCGGGCTTTATTGCACCGTAGAGAGTCGCGCATTGTGAGCCAATATAACGCGGTTATAGTTCAACAGCAGCTTTTTATATTAGCTCATAATGGATTTTTAGAGACTAACCGACATGAATATTCATGGGCCTAAGTAGTCATTAGGGAGAACCGGTAAAACAAGGCTTGATTCTAATCTTTTCCTATAATTATCGAGGTACACTTCAGTAAATTTTAATGACACTGAAATGACGCCGCTTCGACGCCGTTCTGTTTTACATTTCACACGACTTGTAAATGTGCACATGTGCATCTGGGATTGTTGCTATACCTTTAGAATGCACAAAAAATTTACTGTATTGTAAATGAGATACGTCTGGAGAAAGAGATTATCGATTGTAGATTCGTAGGATTTTCCGATCATCCGCCTGATATCTGATTCTTCATCATTTCGTTAAATCACATTATATTTGAAGTGAACATTCTTCGGTGTTTGTAAATGGGAAGCACTGATTCTGGGGTTGTTTTATGCAAATAGTGTATTCGTCGTTTTAATGTAGTTCAAATCTGGGCTAAATTCAAATGTGCTCAATATTTAAAAACGAAAAACAAAAAACCTTTGCAATTTTTAAAAGTCTAAATTGTGAGTTCACTCCCTTCTGCTCGGATTTAATAGAGTTTAACTGACTGACAAAATTAATCTGACTGTCCTATATATATATAAATAATGATCATAATAATTTGGTCTAGTCTGCCCCACGACCATACTGGTACCACATTTCATGTATTCTGGAAAGTCTTTTGTTGCTTTATCAATTTCAGTAAAAAAGAAACCAACCATCCAACTGAACAATTTATTGAACAGCCAACCAGCTTACCTACCTTAAAATAACCAACCTACCAACCACTACCCCAGCCAACCAACCAGTTCACCTACCTACAAAACAACAGACCAACCAACCAACCAACCCCCAGCCAAATGAACAACCTTCCAACCAACCACCTACCCAAACAGTCTAACAACCTACCAACCACTACCCCAGCCAACCAGCCAGCCAACCAACCACTTCACCTACCGACAAAACAACAGACCAACAAACCACCACCCCATCAACCTCCAGCCTAACAACCAACCAACCAACCCCCAGCCAAATGAACAACCTTCCAACCAACCACCTACCCAAACAAACAGCCTAACAATCAACCGACCCACCGACCCCCAACCAACCAACCAACCAACCACAAACCCCAAGCCAACCAACCAACCACACATCCCCAGCCAACCAACCAACTCCAGAGTTGAGGAAAAACTCGATGCTTTAAAGAAGCCATTAAATTATGGGGAAACTCATGTACAATCTTGTAATATCCTTTTGGTCTGGCTCCTTCATTTGGAGTCCATGTCCTCCATGTTGTTTCACTGCCAGCATTTTGGGGAGGGATGTGGGGGGGGGGGCTGTAAAGCCTCAGATGACATTAATACTCTGCATGAATATCTGCTCTCCTACCAAACTCTGTAGCCTTTTCACGCAACATTAACATCATTGTGTCTCGTGGCTCTGAAAGCTGCCTGTTCCAAGGACTAACACGCTGGGAGTCAAACCGGGGGCATCGGGGGGAGGGGCTGGGGGCACGACATTTATGATTTTTATCAGACCCAGATTTGCCATTACTTCTGGACTGACTCTATCTGCAGATTTTATTGTCTGCTTGGGTAAATGGAGACAGCATTAACCCCTGTGGTGCGCTCATATGAAGCCAACAGTCCCTGGAATAGCAAACATTTATTACAAGTGTCGTAACCGAATAGAATAAACCAGCAACAAGAAGAGCTTTGCTGGGGAAGTTAGCTGACCTTATAAAATCTCTGGCTGCTCACCGCCATCCTGCCTGTTGGGCGGGATGATGGTGTCTGAACAGTGGCGTGATTTAAGGCTAAATTAGTATTCATCACACCAGTCACAAGCCATTAATCTAATATCCCCAACATGAAATGATATGCAAATTGTTGCCATTGTAATGCCAAGCCATGCACCAGTGCCTCAAAATGGCCACTGCTGCGTCTGCATCAAACGTTCTGCATGAAAGGACCCACGTACTCGCAACCATATGAAAAAAAAAGGAGCAGATATTTTTTAAAATCGCGTGTATGAATTAGATTTGAGTCAGGGAAATCTGGGCGGAACATCGCGTCAGCTACACCAATATTACCTTGAATTGAAAACCTAACGTCGTGGTAAAATGGCAAGTTCAGAACCGCTGAACCTAGAAACGTTTTCCAGCAAAGCCAAAAGGGCTTTCTGTGAATATTTATCCGATTAGCGTAAATCAAATACACTTGTTTCTAGTCGTGCTTCAATGCACAAAGCATCCAAAAACCACAGAATCTCCTGTTTCTGCCCCGGAACAGTGGCCACCATCCACCGAGGAAGGACAAACAAAGAACTGGCTCCGCCCAGGCGGCCATAACTTGTAGGCATGTTTATGGCTTCACTTGTAACCCTACACTTTAAAAAAAATAAATATATATATATATTTCCTTTAAGCTGAAGGTTACCGGTTAGACCTGATTAGGGTTAGGCGCCAATGCTACTTGGAGAAATTTGGGGAAAGATCATGAGGAAGAAGTTACCAATACCAAGCACATGTCGAGTTGAGCTCCATTATAGATTTGTTTAGAAAAGGTTTCCCTTGATGATCCAAGTTTGGTCTTGAATAGTATTTAGAAAAAATCCTCGTTGGTGTGTGTTAGGTGGGTACGTGAGATTATGCACATGCGGTGTGTGAGTCACCATGACTTGTGGTTTCTTTAGCGCCCTACCCAAGTAAAGGCGGGCCTTTTTATTCAGGACCTCTGTTCTGTATGAACGCGTTGGAGCCATAATGGCGGTACGGAGTTTTCTGCCTCTGGTATGGCACAAAGATGAAACAGATATCTGTATAAATGAGATGCGTCGGCACAGTGAGTGATGTTTAGAGGACAAATTATTTATGTAGCCCCCAACCGGAGGCCTTGGGAGCAATTTCTGTATAGAAACGTCAAGTACTACACAAAGCCTGGTCTCCTGGGTCCTGAGTTTGAAACATCCATCTTGTTTCTTTTCTGTACTACTACTATGATGCCCCTTTATTCACGCATGTACTTTTCACTCAAAGGGCAGGCAGAACATGACATCGACAGTGTTAGATCAGCGGGTCTGTCAATATTGACATCAATTCCAATCAGGGTTGGACAGTGTCATCTAGATTTAGCATCAAGATTCGACCCCTTCACATGCACGTGGTTTTGTCGCGAGGTAAATCCCGGAAAAACAAACAATATCGCTAGCAATGTGTTTTTTCACACCTCGCTGTAGTAAAAGGACACCAGGAGACGACTGTTTCTGGCGTGGTGCCCACCACTGAGGCTGAGGCCAGGGTTTAAGCGGTGTATGCCTGGTGACAGATGCTCTGAAGACAGGGGCCACAGTGGAGGTCCAGGGAGAGCAATTAGCACAAACGAAGCAACTATGTCGTTAGCTGGTCTTCATTAGCCTCAGTGATCAGTTCAGAAGCTATTAGTCTCCGGTGATTAGAGACATCCCAGGTTGGCTCGGTCCATTACTGGCGCTTGTGATGTATTTCAAGGTGGCGGGGTCTATTCACATCTCCTCCGGTCATAAAAGCATAAAAAAATAAGCTGGTTACTGATATTCATGGATGTTTACAGTCTGATGACGAGATGGCCAACGTGACAAGGGTATACATTTAGGGCAAAGGCGAAACGTGTCAAATTTGCCGCTGAAGAAATATTTCCGATCGGTGCCGTTATTCTGACCGTTAAAAAAAAATCTTGTTTTTTAATTTCATCCTCAAAAGATGGTCAGAGGTGATGTAAAAAAAAAAAAATAGCGGAGCTTAAATCTGTAATAAAAACCTTAATTAATAAAAGAAAACTCTTTGGGGTCTGATGTCACATCGGCGTGAACTTTGACCCCCAAAGCCACTATATTATAACCACAGTCCAGGTGTAATCAGTGAAACAGTCCGGGTTCACACAGTGAAACAGTCCAGGTGTAATCAGTGAAACAGTCCGGGTTCACACATTATACGTGTCAGAAACACATCTAATCCCACGCCAAAGACATCACTACAGCTGCTTCTTCGACATTAAATTAAAAAAGACATCAAGTAACAAGTAAATGACATCAAAGCCGTCAGAAATCATACTTTTCTGGAAGTAAAAGTTTTGATTCAAACAATGAAACAGTCCAGGCCCGTTACAGGTGCTACATCGGAAACATCTTAAAATTTCTTGTGAGGTTTTCCAGTTATCAAATTTTCAACATGGGCATGACGCTTTGACATGAAAGTCATTCCGCGTTGAGAAAGTCCGAAAGATCGTGTCTGGAGGCAGATCGCAGCTCTCTGTGTATCCGCCTCTGGGTAATGTGAACCCAGACATGGCAGCGTTTGATGACTTCCACAGCATGGCCATGGCTGATAACGGAAGTCCTGACAGATTATGGCGTGTAATTTCATGTTTCTTATGCGGGTGACACGAATCATCCCGGGTTTGAAGGTGTAGAGCGACACAAAGTAACCATCAGTCACCGCCACCAGTTCTTTGTTTTTCTACTTTCACAACTGTGAGACGTCGCCTGCTGAAAGGTACGTACCACGGTGGGAATCACAGTACAGAACATCCTGCTCTCTACCTCTCTACATCTTTTCCTGTGCCTCGCATCTCTGCCCTGTGTTGCATGCTGGGAAAGAGTCGCTCTCCGTGTTGTTTCTTCTTTGCCCAGGCCCTGAGAGACCTCCTCGCTAATGTTCCCCTCCTGTTTTACAGCAATGCTTCCTGGAACAGCCCCCTACGAGTCATCAGATGCTACATTAAGGGAGAACTCTGAAGTGTTCCTCCACCACTAAGGGCCCCTGATAAATAACTTATGGGGAAGACGATTCAAAACATCTCTCCTATTACGAGCCCCGATTCATTTTTTACAGTCCCCGGAGCCTCCCATCTGTCCTGCACTTCAAACGCATTAGAATGCTCTGAGATGCTTTCCCTATTTCATCCTATGGGAACCATGTGAAGGTAGAGACGAGAGGGAGGTAGGGATGCGAGGGGGTTTGGGTAAAAGAAGAGAGAGAGAGAGAGCGAGAGAGAGAGAGGGAGAGAGAGGGAGAGCCGGGAGCTTTGAGCAGCAGAATGTGCCAAAAGCATCTCTGCCATCACCTTTTTTTTCTGAATACTCTCCACGGAGGGGAAGAAATAAAGCATTTGAAGCAGGGGGGAGGCAGCCGGAGGGAGGGAGGGAGGGAAAGATTTGTGGTTGAAGCATTGTTGTCCGGCTCAGAGCTGCCACTCACTGTCAAATCCTAACATGTCCAACGACTCAGCTTCTTTTTTTTTTTCGATCGTAGCTACAAATTAGTCCATTAGGCTGTCGGCTGTCTGTCCCCGCTCTCCTATGGATGGGGCGGTGGGGTGGGGGGTGGAGGGATGTGTTTGTAGATGTGTGTGTTTGTGTGTGTAAACCAATAAGGGTGGGCAGATGGGACGGGACCTTCCCAGGGAGATGGCAGTTTTAAGCCACATAACGAGACAAACAAGCAAAGCAATGGTTGTAAGCTGATGTGATGTCGACGGTAATTGTCTGCGATGGGCGCGGGTGGAATGGGGGTGCGGCGGGTGGAATGGGGGTGCGGCGGGTGGGCCTTGAAGTGGTAGTTATGGAATAAAAATTGGCCTGTCTGTTTTCTGAAGGTCGGGAGTCAAAAAAAATATTCCAGGCAGTCATAACGGTGTTTTAGTCAGCCATCCTATAAGCTTAAATGGATTTTAAATTAGTAGCGAGGGGCGCGGCTAACAACGTACCCCCCGCTGAAAACGAGCTCACTCTGCAGGGGGGAGAGTGGGGCTTCCGTGTGACGTGCGTGGATTTTGATGGAGTCGAGTCGACTTTCATTCCCGCCTTTTATTGAGACCGTGATTTTCATTTTTACCTATTTTTTATTTTTTTATTTCTTATAAGCGAATTGAATTTGAGCCGCAGATTTAAAGACCAATTTACCACAAAGAAACATTAAGAGGGAGACACTCCTGATTTAACCAACACCGCTCTAAATCAATCTAATTATTATTCCTTTTTTCCGCGTGAATCACGGCGGCTTTTATCCGATACGTGCGTTTATAAAGCCTCAAGGTTGCGCCTCAAAAAGGAAATTCATTAGCATCCACTAAATCTTACCGTCTTCTCCAACGGCAGCTTTCTGATCATAGTAAGTTCTCACACAGATTATTATTCGTTTCTACAGCGGTGCACAGTAACTAAGTACTCAGGTAATGTACTTAAAGGTGCAGGGTGTGTGAATAAATGGACTCTATAATTCGTAACCCATTTTCGTTTGTGTTGAATCAGCTTAAAACTAAATTTATGCGTATAAAATAACGGGATCAAGGACACTGGGGTTCAAATCCCAGTCAAAGGAGGGTTCGCCGGAAATCTAGTCTGGACCCTTAGGCAAGGTCCTTAGTGCTACCAGCCTTCCCAGCCACATTTGGTGCTGGTGCAAAGCCCGGATAAATGGGAGGGTTGTGTCCGGACGGGCATCCGATAAAAATCGGAAGGGTCAATATGCACAGCGAAACGATCCGTTGTGGCGACCTCCTTAAAAAAATTAAAAATAAAAATAGGGGGAAAAGAAGAAGTCGATTCATTTTACGTTAGCTTAAAATCTTATCTTATCTAATCTTATAATCTCCTCTTGCAAATGAGCCTCATGTCTGTCGGCCCATCTGACGGTGTCATTCCTTCGTCGTTTGTGGCGAAGTGTACGCGGGGTCATCAGTGCCGATAAGCGGCCCCCCCTACAGGTGTCAGACGATTGAAAGGTTTTCTGGCGTGTCAGAAATTTTGGCAGGGTCTCGACTCGACCGGCTGATATCAGCACCTTCTTCTCTCACGCCGCCTGCGAGAAGGGACGGAGTGTCCGAGTTGCCGTGGCGACGCGACTCGTTATAATAAAAAAAAAAAAAAGAAGTTGTCATAGAGTAGAAACTGGAGTTTGTGGCTAATAAGAAAAGGAAGAATAAGAAAAGGTTCCCAGCTGTCAGAGCTGTGCTAGCAATAAAGTTAACACTCTATAAAGTCAAACGTAGGTCGCTTACCCACAATTCTCTCTCCAAAATTGACCGAACCCTGCGTTCTATAAGACTTATGAGTCCAGATGAGTTTCGAATCAGAACCGTCTTGTTCCGGGGCAACAATGCTGACCACTACTATCTCGCTGTTCCTATCGCTGGAACAAACCGGAGCAATTTAGCTCCATGCCAGGTTGAGCGGGCACAGAGCGGACATGTTGAGAGCGATGAAGAGCGAGTGTTAGCTGTGTACCAGCGCATAGAGCGGACATGTGGAGAGCGACGAAGAGCGATTGTTAGCCGTGTACCAGCGCACAGAGCGGAGATCTATTGGAGAAAGAAATGAATAAAACAGATCAAGAGATGCTGTCATCGTGAGCCTATGTTGATAAAGTTCCACAGAATCATCAATTGTTTTGAGGACAAAGTTAGTCTTTGCTGAAAAACATGTTTATCTTCAAAGTAAATCTCTTTTATTTTAAATTATTTATGCGTACAGAATGGTATACCGCCTTAACAATACATTTACAATACATATGTTCTACGAGACACTTATAACATATGTTTGCATGTTTATGGCTTATATTACACACGAACAGTGAAATAAATGCTCTGAATATATGACAAATAGAAGATGTTGAACTTAATACCTCCTATCTTTACATTGATTCACTCCTATAACAACATCTAAATGTTTTTAAAAGCTAATCATGGCAAATATTGACTACATGCAATTAGAAAAAATTTAAATAATGAGATTATGATTAGATGATAATGCTTTCATTCTACTGTTAGCGGAGTATTTGCTATAATGTGGTACTAGTACTATAGTACCACTACAGCAGTGTGACTCCTACCGCCTGTGCATACACCGGGAATGTACTTGGAAAGCACGACCGCGGCATCTTGAATTCATAAGGTCGCTCTCATCTCATCACTTAGAGAATAAAGCTGATGAAATACTGCTGGAATTAAGTTGTTTAACTCTTAAACTCTGCTTCAAGGTGGAGGATAATGATCGTTCTCTGGAGCAACACCGCGTCCAGCCCCCTCGCTCTCTGGCGGGGTGCTCACACCTTTCATCGTGCAGCCGGCCAAAGAGAGAGAGAGAGAGAGAGAGAGAGCGAGAGAGAGAGCACGAGCAAGTCTTTGAAGGGGGCGAACGCGATGTGGGGGATTCGGTCGGGCCGGGGTGAACTTAACAAGCCGGGATTCTCACAGATTTAAAGGTACGGCGAAAGAATTTATGGAGGCATGTTTGGACGGTGGCCACGGCCGAACAGCTTGGCCAGCTGAGCAGCATCACAGCGGGACGCCTAATAAGCTCCGCGCAATTTTTCACCCCATATTTTATCAATAAAAACGCAGTTTAAACAGCCTTCCCTCCTCCCTCCTCCCCCCCACCCCCAACCCCCCCCACCCCCGAACCGCAGCGCTGCCTGCCATCTGGAGCCCTCTTTCATTTTATAATCCAACTGTCATTAAAATGCTTCTTGGCAGTTTACAGCTCGTTCCCCCTGTGCAGATGTGGAAGTGATCTTCAGACGGGGCCCTCAGATCAAAGCCTTCACTGCTGTCAGACATAACACTCACCACCCTCAGGCTACCTTCCACTCCTACGTGGACCTAATGCCTCCAATTATTTATTTATTTCCTCATTTTTAAGGTGCACCACTCCCAGCAGAGCATGGGTTCAGCGCCACAAGTCGCCCGGGGGGCTTCGCTCGGGACCGAGGAGCTGCGTGTGACCACCGAGCTTGATTCCGAATGGTGGAGATACAAAGTTCCCCTAGTGGTGAAATGGATGCCGAAGTACGGTGGCTGTCGGTGACAAATGCACTGCGACTTAAGTAAATACAGGCAAATAGATAAATAAAAACATCTTCATCAAATGGACATGTACTGATTTTGGAGAAAAACGGACCACAAGAAACTGAGAATACTCAGTGTGTTTCCAGAGAACACCTAAAAGTGATGCACTCGTCCGTAAGCGCTTGCTTTGGCCACGGTTTTTGGTTCTGAGTTCCTGGAGTCGGCTATCCGTCAGCGGCGTTGGAAAACAAGCTAAAATGAATCATGCGATCGCAACGTCAAAACAAACCAAAATAAACATTTCAGCTAAAACAAACAAGCACATTCAGATGTGTGCGTCACTTTTAAGTGTCCTCTGGAAACGCTGTGGCGGCGCGTTTTCTCAGTGTGTTGTAATGTGATAATTGCAGTGTGTTTTCTCAATGTGTTGTATTGTGGTGTTTGCAGCGGGTTTTCTCAATGTGTACTATTGTGGTATTTGCAGCACGTTTTCTCAATGTGTTGAATTGTGGTATGTGCAGTGTGTTTTCTCAATGTGTTGTATTGTTGTATTTGCAGCGGGTTTTCTCACTGTGTTGTATTGTGGTATGTGTAGCGTGTTTCTCAGTGTGTTGTATTGTGATATTTGCAGCGGGTTTTCTCAATGTTTGTTGTGGGGTATTTGCAGCGGGTTTTCTCAATGTGTTGTATTGTTTTTTTTCAGTGTGTTTTCATAGCACGTGTTGTCAAACCAATGAAGATTTGTCTATTTGCATGTGTTTTCCTAAGTTGTAGCTCGTTTGGCCCTCTCAGCCACCGTACTGGAGTGTTGGCGGATCCTTAACAAGTGTAAAACTGTCTGGAGTTTTCAAAGTGTAAGTATTTCATTATATTTGAGGCGGAATGCCTTAATCAAGCAATTTTTCTGTTTAAATTTTCTGTTATTTCACCGTCACGGTAACTTCCAGTGGCACATAGAATAAAGCGCGCTGTGTGTGTGTATAAATATATATATATATATATATACACACACACATATATATATATACTGTAATGTATTGTACATGGTGACCTTATTTTTATTTTTAAGGAACATTCTGGAAACCACAGCTGCCTGCGTTTCCCTAAGTAATACAAAAAAAATCTGTATCATTTTTTTTTTTTTACAGTGCACTACTTCCATTGGGAATTTTCCCGGCGACCGCCAGTAATGGCTTTGTGATTATAAGTCAAAGTTGTAGCGCCTGGCTGGGGAGTTTTTCCCTCCCGCTCTTTTATGTTTATTTGATGATTCATACGTGAGAATAACGCCACACAGTTCTACTTCGCCTTTGTTGATTTAAAAGGCAGCTGTGTTTGCTAATGTGTGCCGCACCGAGTTGATGTTATTTAAATTCCCTCCGACCCACTGACGGCGTACAGTGGGCCGTAGTCTGGTTCATGCCGCCGTGGTCATGGTATTCATTTTTAATATTGAAGGTATTAAGAAGGTCTTAAAAGTCATTAAATGGATACTTCAAAATTCGCAGATGCCCCGTCTGGAATACAACGACCCCGATTGACCTCAACTCAAAAGCAGCCATTTATTTTAAAAATCCTGGCGCTGCTTATGTGCTCAAGGAAAGAGAGTGTGTGATCGCATGCGAGGAAAGTATAGAAAATGGCCAGGCCAGCCTAAAGTAATAAAAAAATATTACTTAAGGTAATAACATGAGCGTTTCTGGCGAGCGGACGCAGAGGTGCTGCCAGCGGGTCGACCTGCTGGCATCACATCGCCCCGCCGTATTCACACTGTGCACACACATGACTAGAAGGCTGCACGCCGGCCGCCGGCGAGGCACGGCGTGCGTGGCGTTAGCGCTCCGAGCGGGTGTTGATGGAGCTCCCCTTAAGCCGGTGACGCATGTTGCCTTTGTTTGGCTGCCGTCCCGGTGTAAGAACCGCCGCCATATTCCGCCTGTCAGTGCCATGTGTTTGCTCTCCTCAGAGCGCAGCGGCTGATGCCACTCAATCACCACCCGCCCCTTCCTCCACCTCCCTCCTACCCCTCCTCCTCCCCCCCCTACCTCCCACCCTCTGGCATCTCCATGGGCACCGCAGGCATAGCAGGTCGGCACTAATGAAGTCAAATTAATTTAATGGATGCCCACGCCGCCTGCGCCTGTGGTTCTTGGCAGGGGGACGGTTCTAATGCTGGTCTTTGTCTGCGGCTCTGAACCTCACGTATCCAAGGGCTGCTGGCGGAACCCGACACGCACGTGAGATCGGGTCGGTGCCGCGTGTCTCAGAATCTATGTGAAGTGGAAGGACGGTTCTACGGTTAACTTTCGGAGAGAGTCCAGATGGGTCCACGGAATTAAAGCTCGTGAGGAGGCGGAGGAACAACAACCTGCAAAGGAGCAGTGGTGGGAAGTAACAGAGTACATTTACTCAAGTACTTTCCTTCTGTCCAAATTTGATGTACGTGTGCTTAAGTTGAGGGAAATATTGCGCCAGTATCTCAGTGGTTAGGAGGGGGGGGTCCTCCAATTAGCTGATGGTCGGTGGTTTGACCCCCCGGCCCCCCCGGACTACATCTTGATGTATGGTTGAGCAAGATACTGTACCCCAAATTTCTCCCAATGGCTGTTCCATTGGTGAGTGAATGCTAGCATGAATGGTTATGGGTTCTGGAGGGCGCCACCTGATCAGGTGGGAGCCTCTGTCATCACCGTCATCAATTTAGAACATTGCTTTATGTCACAGTTGAATGTTGTGGAATGTGCACATTGCTCCCTCTAGTGGACATAGGTTATATACTTTGCAGCCAAAATCCCTCTCTGGGGTCAAAATTTCAACATTTTGGGTCCCCTCTACTACTGTGACGCTTTAAGTACTTTTCTGCTGATTTATACTTTGACTAAAGTACAGTTCTAAATGCTTTTTGCACAGTGGGGTATTTGTATTTTTCACTCACATACAGGATGGACTAATACCCCTTAATACTCTCCTCCCCTCCGAGCCTAGAAAGATCCCTCTCTTAAGTTTTATGGATCAACCTTTGATCCAATAATTATTTTCCTTGCCGTAATCTTTGGAGCCATGCACCTTCTCCTCCGGCTGGTACCGATCAAACAGGCGGGTTTGGGTGCAGAGGGGACGGCGGTGGCTGGGGCGTAATTGGAAGCAGATGGCCCCGGCGTGTTTGGGGCCTGATCCCGGCTCGCTCTCCGGGATTCTCAGCTTTCCACATCACATACATATTCGCCTTTGGAAAGTTCCCTTCGGACCTCAAGTGAAGCGAGGGCCCGCGGGGCTTGAGGTCTGGCAGTTGCCGGCCCGTCCACAGGCATGCGAGTGTTTAGATTGACTTGGAGATGTTCAAGTGGTTAGCAATAAAAAAGAAAAAAAGAGTACGTTTGTCTCTGTGGGTGGGAGAGAGGCTCGGCACTTCCTCCACTGGCCGTCGTCACCATCATGAGGGCTGCAGATCAGCCGTCTCGTAAGGATGTAAGGGACTTGGAATTATTCGGCGAATGGAAAAAAAAACTCCCGAAATGACAAAGGCTAAGGTTTTGTTGGCGTTCCTTGCAAGAATCTAATTTATAAAAAAAAGAAAGAAGGGAATAATGGACATCTTTGCCGACTGGGCTCTTTGTAGGAGACGGGAATAAACGGTCTCTAAACGTCCTTTTCATGGCCGCAGCGGACTCAACATATTTTTGGCCGGAGAAGAAGCGCCGCTTCTTCGGGGAAACATTATCCAGCGTGGCGCTGATTCCTAATACCAACATGGAATTCTATATTTATCCTTGATTGCATATGCCATTTGTTGTGGAGGAAAAAGCAAGTCTTCCTCAATTAGGGAGTCTCGTGCAGACAAGCCAAAGCCGGGACCGACGTGAGCCGGGCCGCGCCAAATCTGAACGCAAACACGGCCTGTATTGCGTTTCTGGCCCCGGAAAAAAAAAAAAATGTGTATATAATTAGGGTCCAACTCTGTTTATTGAATCAAAAACCACTTAGACATTATGTTTATGCACAGTCAGAAACACTCAATTCTTACATCCATGTACACAGAAACATTTGTGCCATTTTTCCTCCACCCGCAGAACATCTGCACTCAATATGGAGTCAATTTTACTTTTATTACTCATGTGGAAAAATGTATATTGTGGTTGGATTGTTATTCAAACAGAGGCCACTTAAAAACAATGAGTTCTGTGCGGCGTCGTTTGGGAGCAGAGCGGGCCGGGTTAGTCAGTTTAGTCGCTTGTTTGACTTCTTCGGGCTTAGAGTGAGATTAACACGGAGATTGGGTTTACTTGCAATTACGTGGAGGGGTATTCGATTCGGCATCGTTTGAAACAGGATGCACGTTGTCGCGACCGCCGAGCGTCAATCACTTTCATTAAAGGTGCAGTGTCCAACATTTAAAAAAAAAAAAAATTGCATCGAACTCTGCATTTCGGTTCAGCCCAACTTATTCAGGGATCTATAGTTTAGGGCTGCAGTAAACGATTATTTTAGTAATCAGGTATTCTATTCTAAACGATGCAAATTATTTGCCTCGGGTTTTTTAGTAAACCAGTTACCCGAGTAATTCGAGGAATTACTTTCGAAGTCATCAAAAAAGCAGAAAGATTAAGACACGAAATTGAGACGTAAAATGGTTCGGTCCACGCAGTCCACCCGGGGGAATTCAACTCGGCAGGAGACGGATGGTTTCAGGAGTACTTTGTACCATGAGGTTCAGAGGGGCATCAGCGAGCACTTGATCACCAGAAGTGGCGAAAATAAAATAAGTAGTGATCTAAGAGATACTCAGAGAGTTTGGTGGAGTTGTCAGTAGATTTAGAGGCTGGCGATAACTCATACATTAATGGAGAAATCTGCATCGATTTTCCCTAAACCTTGGGGACTGTTGTGGCTTGCCGCAGGTTTGCGTACTCTGAGTGCTCTTTTTAGTTGTTGAAGCCCATGTTCTTTTGATTCCTTTGGTTTGATTTTCTACTATAGAAGAACAGGAAATGACGAAACAATCGGTGGGTTTACATGGACAGCAGAATTCCGAATAGATTCCGAAAAGACGCCTAATGGCTGTTGTTCTTCTGAGCCCATGTTGGCGGTCGGCGCTCAGCTCATGGTAGCATTATCACCACATGAGCCGGGGTGTGGATCGTCTGCGTGTGTCAGAAAGCTGTTTCCGATTAGACGAGATGTTGTTTACACCATGCATGTAAACACCGGGTCGGAAAAGATCACAGGTCATGTAAACAGACGACCGACATCGCAACTCGGAAAGGTTTAATTGCGACGGAAGAAAAGTTTCACATGTAAACCCACCCAAAGTCTGTTGTTGTAGGTTCAGAAGTACGTTTTCACTCTCTGAGAGCTTTTCCTAGTTTTGTAAGAAGAATAATGTGGTCAACTTGGGTTTTTCGGAACCAGGCCCATATGGAAACCTATTTGCTCAATTTTGTATTCTTTCCACAACAAACAAGTTGATTAAGCCTGTTTAGTTTTCACCAGCCTCACGGCTGACCCTTTGACTGTGTTGTGTTTTTCTCTATTGCCATTCCTTGTAGAATGGCCGTGTGGGTTTCGTTAGCGGTTCCGTAATCTCATCCGATTGTCTCTTATAATTTGGCATCAATCGCAGCCCCGTCCTCGCGCTTCCTGTCTGCGATGTTTGTGATTAAAACGATTGGAAGCGGTACGTAACGGCGCTTTTAAATGTTATTATCATGCTTATTCACGCAGGGCTGTAACACATCTAAGGTAATATCCTAAAATTTATTACATGAAACCAAATTTGGGATTTTTATATTGTTTTTTTGTTTTTTTTAATTAAAACATTTGGAAGTGTACACGAGAGGCCCTGGTAGCATTACACACTCTCCTCATTTGATTGGTATTAAAGGACTGATTAACTGCGAGAAAGGGTAGAGGTTGTGTGTATTTGGCTAACAGCCGATTTGCTGTTTGAAAACAGTTGTTTTCAGTGTTTGTGTGCGGCTGACGGCTAAATGCGGTGTAACACCTCTTGTCTGGTCTGATAGAACACGCCATGCTTTCTCTATCACCGTATCATTGAACTGACGAGCTCTCGAGCAGAAAATTGAGCAATCGAGCGTTTTCAGCGGGCAAAGCTATGCTATTACAGAATCGGGGGTCTGAGGTGGGAAAACAGTGTTTAAGGAAAACCCAATCTCGGGAAAAAAATGGATCTTGTCAATTGGGAGGGAAAACCCAGACGGAACCCGGTGTTCATCGAGGCGGCGGTAACTCCTCCAATAACGACGATGACGAGCTGTTGAGCCTGGCTGAGTGGTGACAAGATGTTTGGAGCGGGTTAACGGGTGGTTTTTCAGAGACGGAAGGGAGGGCTCCAAACAGAACCATTAACTCTCTCTGCCATCGCAGGCAGTCTCACCGAGACGAGGCAGTCAGACGACGAAGATTATAGTCTTGATGCCGCCTTATCTTTTCATGCCTCCCTTGCTCTGAGTGGCGGCCGTGGCGTCGCTTGTCAAAGCCCTTCTATTTTCGTCCGCAACGCCGACATCGGTGCTACCCAGAGGGGGCCGGTCCACAAACATGGTTAAATTGGTGGGAGTAAACCAATACCGAATTTTTACATCTTATTCGGGAAAAAATGCATTATTGGAATGCCGATGGCGCTTCAGCAGCAACACTTTGAGGGCAGGGAAGGTGATTTGGAGAGCAGAGGAGGACAGACTTCACTGTCCTCCTCCGGAGGCGAGATCTACTAGATCAAAGTAACGTATTTCAAGGTGTTTCTTTTTTTTCATGCCGACTTGCTATTGGTCAAAACCTGTAAAATAACTCTCTAAGGTAGGATGTTCCTCCCCAACCAATTAGACATTAACGCATTAAACCAGAATACGATACAATACGAACAGCCAAGGATGGATTTGGAAAAAAATGTTTTTTCTTTGTTTGTTAGGCGCGTATATTCATTTTATGGCGCACGCTTTTATTCTGAAACTACAAAATATGAAAACACGCAGGTGATGTGGCGTAACACCAGGAGCACCGCTCGTACTTTACTTTCTCATCAAAGCGGGACACTCACATCACACCGGCCAAATCAACTTCTGCTCCACTCCTTCAAAATAAGAGCGCTGAAAGTCACTAAACTGAAAAAACCCACATCACAGATTTGTTACATTTATTTTAAAAATGTATTTGATAGTGAAGATCATAAATAAATGCTTTTGATTAAAAATCTTCCAAAATGTTTAAACACACCAGCCGATACTGATGCTGACCTTTAACAGAGAATCTGGACCCGGCGGTCGGGCGGCGCCGCTGCTATGCTACGATGACATGCATTGCTAGTGACGGGCGGGATCTTCGCTGATGCCGGTTGTGTCTCCTGGCTGCTTCATCACACCTCTTCCTCCCAACATGCACCGGGGCTGGATTTTTCGCCCGGAGCCTGTTCACACTCCGCTGCTAAGACCTGAGGGCGTCTTTATTTAGTTCGGAGACAAAGCCCGGTATCTGCATACTTGTGCGCTGCGCTAAATGCACAACAGATGTTTCGCTTGACGACCAATGGAATGAAACAAAAAAACAAAACAACACATGATTTGGAGTTTGAGCAGGAATGCATGGCTCAAACAGCTCAATATAAATTAAAGAGATAAATGTTTCCAGGTTCACGGTAATGGCAAGATGTGAGGAACATCATGAGATGTTTATTTCTGGCCACTCTACAAAGCTGGAAGTCATCATTGTGTTCCTCTAAAAAGCTGATTATCCTTATTACCCTTAAACCTAATGGGGGCATAACATCCAAACATTATTGAAATTAGGGGGACTGGTTGCTCTTTCAAGTTGTATGATGTTTCCTTCTTTCCCCCCAGACTTTTTGTCTGTTTTGTTTTGCTTTCAGGCTCGGCCAAAAAAGCAAAAAACTGGAATGAACCGATGAAAAAAAGGCAAAAAAAAAAACACAGAGGGAAGAGAGAATGGTGGTGGTGGGTGGGGGGATTGAGGGGGGAAAGACAAAAGCAAGAGGAGGAAAAATGACATCTCCATATTAAGGCCTGTGTTGCCAGTGTCAGGTCTAATTTCACAGCGCCTGTGGGGAGCTGAATGCAACCAGTCAGCTCTGGTCTCATCTCGTTCCTCCTCCATTTTGAATCAGGGCCGCCGAATCCCAAGCCGGGGGGGGGGGCAGGAATATTACTGGGAAATTGGTTTTAGATTAAAGGAGGTGGCGAGGCATTCTGCTTCCTCAGCTCTTTCCCAGGTGCACTTAATCTAATTTCATTAAAGAGATGAGGACGGATGATCACTTGTGCCGAAACATTAAGGCGGCCCATTTTTCCCCGTCCGTATGAAAACGTTAGGGTTGTCAGCAGCCCGGCGGGTGTTCTGTTTGTTATTGAATACGATGACTCTTGGAGGCCATTGTGGACCCTGCAAAAGCAGCCGGGGGCCGAGGAGGAGACGCGTACCTGCATGAATAAATGTGACGCGGGCCGTTTCCAAGATGGCGGCAAGAAGGGGGAGTGAAACAAAAAGGGGAATAGTGGCTAGAAAAACAAAAAAGTGTGCCTGACACTATTATATAAATATATATATTTGCTTAATAATTTATCTTATTAATATATTCCATTCATGATGTATCGTGTTCCTAGAAATAAACTAAAACCAGACCAATGCTCTCGTCCCTGACGGCAAAGTTGTAGTTTAATATTCATATTCTCCTAATATGAATATTAGACTAAAATATGATATACACAAGAGTGATCTCCTCCAGATGGATGATTATGAATACGCACAGAATATGGACTAAGTTTGACCTACGTTTAGGAATTTATGTCTGAAAAAAATTTGTGTTTTGTAAAAAAAAAGAAAAAAAAAAAAAAAAAAAAAGCTCCCCCTAGTGATTTAAATATGAACTTTTAGTGATATATGGAATAAGTTTGAACAACGTTCCCCGTCCGTTAAATATGATCTTTTAGAGATATATTGACTAAATTTGACACGTTTATGTAGTGAGGTCTGGGGGAAAAAAAAGTGTTTTTCATATCAAAGATCCCCCTAGTGAGTAAAATGTGAACTTTTAGAGTAATCAGTGATATGAGATAGATCTCCTGGAGTTGATTCATAAGCACAACATTTGTACTGAATCGGGTCACGGCCAGTTCATCCTCGCACTAAAGTCTATGAGGGTAAACAATTCGGAAAATGATCCATGAAATAGTTTTTTGAGTTATCGCGTTAACACGAAGGATCTGCGGCGGAGACGATGGTTCCATGATACCCCTGACTTTTCGGCGATATAATAATCATCACAGTTCCTGCCTTTAATGAAATATATGGGTCTCACACACACGTCCACTGAACTTCGTAAAAGAAAGTTTAACCCGTCACGTCTCTGCATGTGGTCATATTTCTATGTGCAGGGCAGACTGAGAGAAAAGAGCAGAGTCTGACCTCTGACCTCTGACCTCTGAAGAATTGATGCCGAGGGCCCAACTGTAGTTCGTGGCGTTGAAAGAATGAAACGAGAGCGACGCCAAGAAGTTGCTGAACCAACTGATGCAACATTGGTCTGGATTAAGTGACGAGTGTTAACTTGAGAGCGAGTTAAAATGCTGAGCTTTCAAGGATTTTCCCCCTAATCTCCTGCAACGATTCTAATGATCTCTTATTGTTTTGATTTAGATTTTCTGGACCTTTTATTGGACGCTGTAGTTGTTCCTGAGCCCAAACTATGACTCTGCTGGCTTCCACTTTGACACAAATCAATAAAACACACATTTCCCAATGTTTCGGGTTAAAGCTCCCCTCTACTCTAAAGGTCACGTGACCACGCTCTAGTGCAATAACACACTCGTTCTGAAAACTGAAACGGAGCCAAAATAACCCCAAAAATTAAACTTCGATAGTGTGAAAACCATTCCAACTATCAAAACGCTGACTCAGACAAAGAAAGTCCCAATTCTCGTTCTTCCGAACTGAATGAAATATGAAGTGTAAGATTGCGATCTCATATAAACAAGATAGATCTCCTCACGTTGATTCATTTGCAGCCAATTTGGACTAAATCTGATCAACAATCAAGAAATTATGGCCCAAAAACGTTTGGAGGTTAAACTCCCCCTAGTGTCAGAAATGTACAACTGACCTTCTCCAAAGTCAGTGAGGTTCTGACCCTTTCAGAGTCCGATTTACAAATATGTGAACCCAAGAGAGTCGCTTAAATTCACAATTTCATTTCTAGCTTGCTCACTAACTACTGGTTCTGTATTATGTCTCATATCAGAACTCTGGCGCACACACATAGGTAAGGTCCATGTTCGGCTAAAGAAATACCTTCAATCTCTATCGGCTGAGAGAAAGAGCGCATTCCACAATTCATACATTGCGAGTCAAAAATCATAGGTTTAGCCCATTTCCTTGAAAGAACAAAAAAAAAAAGCATAGAACTTAGAATAGAGGCTTGATGTGGTCTTTTCTGTGAAAAATAAATGTTTGTCGTTACTCCTTACATTATTTGTTTTCAAAAATATTTTCAATGATATAAGAGAAAAAAAAATTGATAATAAAAAAAATATATAAAGACAAAGTTATAGCTTCATTTCTAAAAAATGTTTTCCTGGGTCGGCTTGTATTTATATATTCAGTCAGTCAAAAACATAAATAAACGGACTACTGTAGAGAGCTGGAGAGTTGGCTCGACCCGGTTTGTGAGGTACTGCTCAGTCTGAGATGAGGCTCGGCTCTTTTTCTGTTTGAACAGGAAATACGCAAATTCAGCGATTTTTTAAAATCATAAAAAAAATGAATGAAATGATTGGATTCTTACAGAAATATATATATTATTAATATCATTATTTGTTTTTTTTTACTTTTCATGACCGCACGTCGTTGTTCGACGGTCAAAAAACGGTTAGCAAGAAAACCCGGAACAAGCATGGGGAATAATCGTCAGCGTTCTTCTGTGCTCGGAACATCGGGCTCGCCGAAAAAAGGTGAGAGGTGCGCTTAAAATCCCCAACAGCATGCTTGTTTTTTTTCTTGTACCTCTAACTTCGTAGGGACCCCCACCCCCAATACATCACCATTAGCTGACGAGCCATTACTGATAAGCTGGTAGAGACGCTCCCACGCAGAGATATGGCATTCATTCCGCACACAGCAGGAAGATAAGGAGGAAGAGGAGGAATTAATGTGTCAATCAGAGCCCCGGCTCGGCTCCGGCAGACGAGTACAACCGGAGCCATAAAGGAGCTCATGGACAGGATGTGGTAATGGTCCTTGGAGGCTCCCCTCCGGTGACAGATAAACTTTCTGCTGAGTGACTGCTCGGAAAATGGGACCAAATGGAATTAGACGACCCCGGGTGTGCTCCGCCGCCGCTCCGGCGATGCGGCGGTGGCAGCGGCTGCGACCCCGACACGATGCCGGCGTGTGTCAGGGGCTCATGCTAGGAAATAAGTGGCTCATGCTAGTCCATGATGCAGACGCAGACAGACAGGAAAACAGATAGACGACTGCACAGGCGGAGGAGGAGATGGGGAATTGGAGGAGCTGGCGATGGCGGCAGAGTGGGGCCTAACGGAGATAGGATGACACTTCACCGGAGAGCATGGACAAACCGAGAAGGGATAAATCTCTCTCCATTTCTTCCTCCGTCTCTCCACTGACACAAAAACCACCATCTTGACTTGGAGGGTCTCAGACAGCGGCAGGACCGGCTGGCTGCTAAATTGCAGGTGGAGGTGTGGAGAAGATGGTGGAGGGACATTTTTGAGAATACTTTGTGTTATGAAACTGATCCACACAAACGAGGCAAGTTATAAACAGTCAGAGCAAAAAACAACCAAGAACTCTACTCAATGACAATCTATGGGCGAAGTAAATATTGTATTGATGTAATATTGTACGAACATGGAGACAAGAAACCTATTCCAAATCAATATACGCAAAACAAAACTGATTTCCAAACCGGATCCGTAGGGGCCGGGTTAACAACAACTATCACTGGTACAGTTAGCCAGCAGGGTACCGGCTTAACTATGGACTTCATGAGCCCGGACCGTTTGTATGGATCAACCCGGACTGTTTGCCTGTATGAACCCGGACTGTTTGCCTGTATGAACCCGGACTGTTTGCCTGTATGAACCCGGACTGTTTGCCTGTATGAACCCGGACTGTTTGC